>VUQR01014683.1:55581-88514 GCA_015108515.1 Hemichromis elongatus | reverse complement strand
GACCTGTCCAAGGTGAACCCTGCCTCTCCAACTATGGTAGCTCGGGTTAGGCTCCAGCCCCCCTCCGATGGATGGATGGATGGATGGATGGGTGGATGGATGGATGGATTAATGGATGGATGGATGGATTAATGGATGAATGGGTGGATGGATGGACGGATGGATGGATGGATGTTACTTGGATGGATGGATGGATGGATGGATGGATGGATGGATAGATGGATAGATGGATAGATAGATGGATAGATGATAGATAGATAGATAGATAGATAGATAGATAGATAGATATAGGGTTTTACATAGCACATACATTAAAATACAGAGGAAGAAAAACAACACTGGTCTGACCAAAATGTAGATTTTGTCAACTGTGATCTTCTCTTTTTTGGTAACTATGTCCAGCTGTAGTAACTTGGTCTCAAGCTTTAACTCTTTAAATCCTAAACCATGATATATTTGAAAAAAATAGAACATTCATTGAACCTTCAGAAAAATGTTTTAAATATTAATATGCATAAACGAGTTTTCATTTGTATCATATTTGTTAAATCTGGAAATTTTGTTTTTTTTGTTTAGCTTATTGCTTGTGAGATTTATTTAAGATGTAGAAGTCTGAAAAACTCACAAAAAACTCATGCATCCAATATGATACGCTAGGCGTTAAGGGGTTAAATAAAGGTATTTACTGCATTTCATGCAAATATCCACAGTACTTTACTGGTAGAATATGTGCAGAATTATGTTTGCAGTAACCAGAGCAGAATGGTGTCTTTGCACACATGCGATTTTGTACTGTTCAGAGAAATGCATGCATTTCCATTCATTTCCATATGGCATGGACAAATATGGAATTCGTCACACTGTGTCTGCACGCATTGTTGTCGCGCAGGCTAATTTAAAAAGTCTGTGCTGCATTATGTTGTGACAATAATGTACATTTGGATCTAGTTTTGAGAGGTAATTGAATTTTTTTAATGGAGGAGGAATGAACAGACGCTGCAAAGAATGCATTAAAAAAACAGAATCAACTCAATTTGCAGAACAATGCGCTTTAATACAAAATAGACCAGCTCTTAACAAATCTGCTGAGTTTTTCCTCACAGAAAAAGCTTGTAGTACCTGAAACACCTGCATCTGCTCCAGTGTGACCTCCTGACTCTGGCCGTGCTCCCTGTGCAGATGGATTGCTTTCATAACGAGTCCCGAGTCTAAAGACAAAAAAATCATTCACCATATTTAATTATGAAAAAAAAACAAACATTAAAATGCCTGAAACACAACCTTCACCATTCCACAACCTACCTGTACCGATGAACAGGACGTCGTAGGTGCCATCGACAGCCTCCACTCTGTCCACCAGCAGTTTGCTGAACTTGTAATGAACACCCACCCTGACCAGGAGGGGTCGCTCTCCAAGCGGCAGGACATTTTCCTTTAAAAAAACAGAAAAAAAAGCAAGAATGCATCACATTAAATGTGAATTCTTTGGCTAATAAACTGTTCAGCCAGTCTTGATATTAATCATTAATACAGCAAAGGTTTCATATTCCCTGTGATTAAGCGGTGCCCTGTTGGCAAGGAATGCCTGCTAATTGAATTTCCTACGTTCACTTCAGAATTTAGACAGAAATAGAGAGAAAAAAACATTTTGACCTGCTGTAAAATGCGGCAATCTAATTAAGCTAAACTGGCTTAATTTAATAAAGTGAAATATCAGCCAAACCTGCAGCAGTGGATGAGTTCTGCTGAAGAAAATGACGTCGTCGGGATACTCTCTGGTCGAGCTATAGCTTCCATATGTACTGCTAGGACACTGAAAAAGAAAAAGAAAGACTGAGATCATGTTTCCAGTCTTTCATTTTGAGCATTCATATATGGAAATTATTATTATCTACTAGTTTTGGGTATGTACTTACTGTTCCTGGCCGTGGATAGGGCACCTTGCCTGTAAATTCTGCCCATTTATACTGAGGCCCCTCCTTATGCAAGAAGTTCCCTTTAAAGGCTCGAACCACATCCTCCATTCGGTAAACACACACAGCTGAACCGTTCAGGATATCACTAAGGAGAACAAAGGTAGCAGAGACAAAACGAGAGAATATTCAGACATCAGATTTGTCTGAAGCAGAGCGAGCGCACCTTTGATTACTTTACCTGATATACTGCAAAGGTCTAAGTAATAAATGGAGTACTGTATTAGGAGCTGTGACTCATTGTGGCTTTCCAGCTTGAACGCATCAATTAAATAAATGCGCTCCAACCCAAAATCCAGCCTGGGTGAATGTGCTGCTTTCAGCACATCGGTCCCCACTGTATCATGTCCTATCCACTGCAGTTAAGATCACGAATTTCTGGAAGATTTGTGGCAAAGCACGCCCGAGCTAGAGATTCCAGCAAAGCAGACACAGAACCGATAGAAGAGCCACGTTATAATGAATCAGTGTGCTCTTAGAGAGGAAGCTTTTTTCTCTCCTCAGAGGTCAGAGGTCTCAGTGAGGCATTCGGATGCCAAATCATACAGAGTGCAAAAGTGAACCGTGACATTGGAAAAAAGCATTTGTGTCAGCCTCTAAATTGTGTTTTTACAAGTTGGGAAATGTCACCTCTACGCTTTTAAATTCTCCTCTTCCCTATTCTCTTTTGTTTATAAGTGGGCTGCTCTGGAAGCTCACCTGCACAAACATTCCTCCACCTGAGCAGACCTCAGGCCCGTGTTGGTTTTCTTCAGTTTTAGGGTTAGTGCTAATGCTAAAAGAATTATGACCCATTTGCTTCTCGTTGGTTTCACTTGTTATCTAACTACAGCCAGTTAGGCCATTTCCGTGCTTTAAATTGAAATGAGCATGTCGTTTTTCTAACAACTTCTTACAAAAGTTTATGCATTTACAGTCGATCTGAAATTGCTTTCCTGAAAGGTCAGATAAGTTTAACTTGGGTGCCGCCCACTTTGCATTGTGTGACAACAAGGCTATCAGTGGGCAAAATCAATGAATCTAATCGGCTGTCTGATCACTTATGAATCGCAAACAATTAAAAATAAAAGCAGACAAAGAACTGTTAACACACTTGCCTTCATGACAGACATAAAAACCAGCACGTGTGCAATCGTTACTGCACCACAGAGACAAGTCTCCTTTCAGAAGGAATGACCTTTTTGCTCTTTTCCAGTTCTGTGGTTGCGACCGCACCCTTGGTGATGCTTTGGATTTCTGTTCCCTGCTGAGATTCCACACACTTTCCAAAACCCCAAAAAACAGACCAACTCCCTGCTCTGCCATGCCAAATGCCGTCATACTTTTGCTGCTACTGTGGAGCTCTGGCGTCCAGCTCAGAAACTGTGTTATTCTCTGGATATGCAACATCCTCAGTGGAGTGGAGAAAATGAGAAAACGCAGCCTTTTTGTTTTACTTTAGTTAAACTCGCTCGCTGGATAATTTTTTACTACTTTTTCAGGCACGCCTGTTTTTATCAGCAGACATCTGCATGTGCTTTTATGAAAGCCCGTCTCTTTCGACATCTGACTTTTTTGAACTATCAGCCTTTGATGGTCTGAAAGAATATTTCTTCTTCTACATTATGTCTGTCTGTTTGACACATTTGCAATTTGTACATTTCCTAGACTTTAAAAGAAAGCAGATCTCCTGTGGACTGCTTTTTATAAAGGGTATTTATTATTCCCTTTTTTCAGTCATGTAAGTGAGTCAGTCAGTTAGTGGTGACTCACTTACATTAAACATGGTTAAAGTTTCAAATAATCAGGCCAGCATATGTACAAGTGATCCTGTAAGCCTTACTTCTGGCTCTTTGTTACATCACTGGGAACATATGTGTTGGGAGCCAATCAGAAGAAAGTTGGTTGAAAGGCCCCAAAGGACTTGTCCAATTATTTTTTAAAAAGTGTGAGTTATGCAAAGCTGCTTTAGAGTTTTGTTTAAAATCATTAACTTGTTATTATAGTCATTAATTTATTTTTTTGCAATTTTGTTCTCCGTTTGTTCTCGAACTTCTTTCAGGATCTCAAAATCGCCTTTAGACGTGTCTATTTGTGTGTGAAAAACATACAGTAGAATTTCAAGTTGTAACCTTTCTGTAACACACACACACACACAAACACACACACAAATACACACAGCTGGACACAGATGGAGAAACTGTGCACTGATGATGACAACTGTGAAGACTCATATAAGCTACATGTTGTTCACATGAATGGATGCATTTCATTCATGAGTCACAGTTACATGAGTCCTGGCGGGTGGTGTGTATCTCACAGCGTGTGACATCTACATCTGACACGTGGCATTTAAACATGGAGCACTCACATCCTGTCACAGATGCTCTCTTGACTGGCTGTCATCATGTGTCATCTCAGTACAGGACAGTGCAGATGCTCATTTATTCAGTAGTGGAAGAAAATTTTTTTTTTTATTTTCTCCATATCCTAAAATGATCACCACCTAAAAAAAAAAGCTTCTTATATCACATGTGTAAACCTCTTGTTTTAACTTGTTAAAAATGGCATGTTGAGGAGTTACTGTGTGGGTCAACGAGTATTTATCGTTAAAGATCTGATGCTTCTGTCATCTGTTTTTAATTCAGTGTCTGGTTAGAGGTTTGAAATTCTCACTGAAACCTCATCAGCCTCCACTGTCATCACCAGTTCGATTTACAGCTGGCTTTAAACTGCTTTTAAACCTTTTATTTAAACAATTACAGCATTTCCTGCCTCTGGGGCCCTTCAGAAACCCAAAGCTCCATAATAAAACTGTCACCAAAAAGTATAACTATGCATACCACGG
Organism: Hemichromis elongatus; assembly: GCA_015108515.1. Lineage (NCBI taxonomy): Eukaryota > Metazoa > Chordata > Actinopteri > Cichliformes > Cichlidae > Hemichromis > Hemichromis elongatus. The sequence goes on along the minus strand of VUQR01014683.1, from coordinate 83,714 downwards.
GTCTTATTTCAAAATAAACTATTGGCAAAACATCCAGTTTTTTTCAAGAAATCATATTCATCATGTACATAATGGGTATGCAGTTACTCTTCTTCTCCCTTCCACTCTTTTGCACTCCATTTCTATTTTTATTTATTTGTTTTTTTTTTGCATGGCTTGATCAATACAGAACTAAATGCTAAGGACCTTCTAAAACTAGTCTGCCCAGTGTAAAAGTGAAGGGAGTCCCTCCCATCTACCACCATATACTGACATTTTCCACACATAAACAAGGCTATGCAGTTTACACAGCACCCATTCAAGTTACTCAATTCCCATGATTTCTGCTTTACAGAGGCACATACCTTGAAGTGGTAAACAGGCCATAGATGAGAGGATTCTTCTTGTCTTTCCCGTGGAGGATGAAGACGTCCTCTGAATGGAGAACATCCAGACATAATAATGAAAAGAAGGGAGGGATAAGGAGAAAGACGGGGAAGGGGAATGGAAGGAGACAAAGACATAAAAATGTTAGTCAGAAAAGATCAGAATGATGTCTAAATTACGGAGAAGTTTTGGAGAGTTGCACAGGACTGTGTAAACTCTACATGTCGGTATTCACGTGAGCAATGCTCATGAGTCTGTGTAACAGTCTATTTTATTTATTTATATGAGTGTGTGTTCAGTTTTAGGTACTTTGTATTCATTATGTGTATGCCCGTGTGCGTATCTGAGTGTGTGCATCTATCAGTCTGACTGTGTGACTAATGGCGTCGGGCATGCTGGCAGCATGGCTGACTGGCTGCTTGTAATGAATCTGTAGCCATTAATAACCAGCCGCAGTGGGAGAGCCGAGCGCTCCGTCCGCCACAGGAACACAGCACCTGCTGTCACACACACTAACACCACGCCTCGGTCTCCACTCGTCATTTCAGACGCAGCGGATCACACACACACATTTGATATGTTTTTCTCACTTTGGCGTCGCTCTGATAGTGGTCCCCTCATGCAGTGCAATCAGGTGTAGCGCGGATTTGGGTTTTTTTAGCTCTTTCCATCTGTCTGCCTTCGACACCTGATAGCTCAGCGGCCATCACAACGCATTTGAATACAGCAGGTAAAACTGTGGGGTCTTTTTTTTTTTTATCAAATGAACTCGTACATTTAAGTTTCAAGCACTAAAAGCACCCGCAGAAGTGTTAAGGAAAAAAGAATAGAAAAAGTGGGGCAGCTGTGGCCCATCTACTAATGGGAAGGTCGGCGGTTTGATCCCAGCTCCTCCAGTGTCCTCATGTCAAAGTGCCCTCGGGCAAGATACTGAAGTGCAAATCGCCTCTGATGTTTTCACCGGAGTTTGAGCGAGTGTGTGATAGTTAGAAAGTGATTAATGACGTACAATAAAAGTGCCGCACGAATGCATGTGTGAGTGAGGCTTATAGAAGAAAAAGCTTTGAGGGCTCAGTTAGAGAAGAAAACTGATATATAGGTGCACAAAGGTTTAATTAGAGGATTTAAACTCTATTTTTATAAACTAAAAGTCTATGAAAAAGGTTAGAAATACTTGGGAATTTCAAAAATGGTGCTTTAGATACTGTGTGTATGATAGAGAAATAAAGCGACTCTGTGGCTACGGGTCAGGAGTGTAAGGCTGGCAGATTCCCAGCTCCTTCAGCCTGAGTATGGAAGTTTTCTTTGGAAATATGCTGAACTGTAAAAAAACTGCCGTATAATCACTTTGTGCGTGACAGTAAAGGTGCTGAACGTATAGCATAAATAGCAAATGGGTCAATACATCTTGAGTTGTGAAGCACTTTGAAACCCAGGAAAGCACTAAAGGAACAGTCCATTTACCACAACGCCCATAACTCTGATTCATGGGAGGGTAAAATAGGAATAAACTGATGTGACACGAACTCCCAATCAAATAAAACAGACTGGTAATAAAAAGCCCACAACTGGGAACACACGTTATAGTCTGACAATGGAAACATTGTGTCACGTATAAAGCACCACTGGTTCAATACTGACAAATTGTGATGAAACAGTTAAAAACAGCAGATTAAAAATATTATGTTTCTGAAAGTTTTGCACAATTTCTGACTTTTTTGCCTCCCATATTTCCACTTTTGTTCATCGCTGTATCACTGAGATGCCTGTACTTGCAGCTCACACTAAACCTTGGCTTTCACAGTTTATTTAAATCAGAATAAATCAAAGGTTTTCTGTTCTGCACTTTTGTCTCAGATAAGAGCAGAGAATGTTTTATCATCCCATCACAAAGGAGAAGAAAGGGGCCCTTTGTTTTCCATGCAACATGCTGGGATAATCTATAAATACATGACTCCAAGGGCTCCTTTCTCTTTGCCTACCTTTGTGGGAAATAGCTTTAAAAGTTCCAGAAACTCTACAAACAGGTTCGACCCAAAGAGTACTCAATGAGTGCCCCGTATGTCTCTACTTTTATTCTTCTGCTCTCCCATGCAGAGGCAGATATGTTGTTGTGGTGTTGGAGACGACGAAGCGTATCACTGTTCCCACATTCCTGCCGTTCCTGCTGCTTCAGGTGGCCTCCGTGGAACTACGGCCCTGCAGGAAGGCTAATCTCATCTCGACACAGCTACACACACTCGCAGCTGCCACACACAGTGGCCGATTTGGGAACACACAAAGAGAAATAAAGGCGTGTATAGCCACATTCATGCACCCGCACACACCAAATTGTTAAACGGCAGGGAGCAAGGAACATTGACTCAAACTCGCATAGACACACAAACACCAACACAGGCCCCTCAGGGTAGGGAACAGAGGAGTATGGGTAGTCTGTTGCCTCCAGCGTACCAATTGCTCACTCCCTCTTCACTTTAATATATCACTTCTTTGTTACTGCATTTTATTTACTGCTTCTTTGAGCTCTTCCTGCCTTTAAATCACAATGTAGATGCCCCCATTTGTGTTATCACTCGTTTTACCTCTGTTCCTGTTTCCTATCACTCCCTAATTCTACTCATATCATCCCTCCATCTTTCTTAACAGCTTCTTCTCTAATTTCCCATCATTTGTTCCTGCTTATCACCTACACTCTCATCTTCCAAAGAATGCCTTTCATTAATCAAAACCTTTATCATCTCTTAGTTTACTTTGTCTGTGTCTTCCTGTCTTAAAGTATTTCTTTTAAGGCCTTCGTGCCTTATTACTCTGGATGATGTATATCCTGAGCGTTCAACACTTTCATCTGAAGCTCCTTAAAGTTCAGTTCAAAGAAGAGATGAGTCAGACTAAAAAAGAAGGGCATTATAAGATGCACATCTACACCCACAGAGCTCAATTTTATAGTCACACAGCCAGTCTGGTGGAACCCTTCTGAGTACAGATGAAAGACCCTTTAAAACCTAGTGAAAACAAGTTTACCAGGTGATGGGATTGCAGTCAAACAGCGCAAAGAACAGATGAAACATCTGGAAGTGCAGCTAAGCTGGCACTGGACTTGTAGTTGGATATATCAGATTTGGACAGAAAAATACTTGGCCTTGTTAAAGACTAATGCACTACTGCAGGACAAATACGTTTAATGTTGTAATCTAAAGTAACTATGTTAGGTTTCAGTCACACAGGTCTATTGGTTAAAAGAGGTAGACGGTGCTCCTCGTGATTGCCTGGTTGCTAGCAGACTGCCCACAGTTCAGTCACCTATAGTTTGTACGCTAAACCTTCTGTCAGCAGTTAGCAAGTACTTTGCTAACTACTAACAAACGACAGCAAACAACTATCCCACAGCCACTTCGCAACTGGTGCCGGAATATACATTTTTCCCTAGCAATCGTAGTTACCCGGGAGTCAGCCCTGCGCACTGGGACTTTAGCAATCGATTTCTCCAGCAACCACTCACAACATTTTTCTGTAGCGACCAGCTGTAGTTGCCAGATGATTCCCAAACTGAGTGTAAAAAGTGTAAAAAGTTTTTCAGAGGCAGATTCAAGCCAAAATAATAACTGTTTTCCAAGTCAAGACCAGTAACTGTATAAAAGACTTACTAACATCAGCATGCTAACATGGGGTCAAGTGAGATTTGGTAGATTTAGCATGCTAACATCCATTTGTAAGCACAACACCTAAACTGGTTTTGCAGATACTGAGTGAAAAAGAGATGGAAAAAGAAACACGTTGATTGCTTGACAGAAAGTTAGAAGTTCACCGGAGTTGAATGGCTCTACCAGATTTCAAGGCAAAAGACTCATTTCACAGAAGCCATTTTGAAATACAATATGTAAACAAATTCTCTTCACCTAAACAGGCAAGAAACTTTATTGACATCATTAGTAACTCATGTATATACATGCTGTTTCAGGTCAAACTGACTGCCATGAAATATGCTTATTTAGTATTTCTTAATGCTCTGTATAATTAAAACCTGACATATTTCAGTGTGGATCAAAAATGATCAAACCAGCTGGTCTGGCTAGCATCCACAGAGCTGCATCTCCAAACAATGGTCCAACTATTATGAATGTAAGAAAGAACAAAGGCTTCCAATTAAGGGAAAAACTCCCAATTGACTTTGTGTTATTTCAAGACAGGTAAAAATGAGGCCACATAGCACATAAAAGTAAATACATGCATTTTTTTTTTACGTTCTGAGTAAACTTAATACAAACTCTGGTAAAACCCTGCAGGGGAAAAACTCTGAATCCTTGCCTTCTGCACGAAAGTTAGTCTCCCTTTCTTCTTCGCACCTCACTGTGCACGCAGCTCCACATAAAAACGCAGTTCAAATTTAGAAGACGCAGGAAGCGCAACATCTTTCTTTCTTACGTACTTTGAACAAGGTGTCTTAGTTATTTACGGCTCAGCTTGGCAAAACTTCACTCTTATCGCTCGGTGACGAGTTTAAACCTCGACTGATTCAGTGCTGTTCCACCTACATCCCTCGTCTGTTTGATTTAGTAAACTGGAGTGGCGTCTAACGTCATTAATCTTTGATAGAGGAGGGATAACACAACACTCAGACATGCATTAATCACAAATACAGTGCAGAAAATATGAGGTCACTCTGCTTTTAACTGCAAGACGGGCTGACCAGGTGAGAGTGTTTGACCGCTGAAGCAGGAAGAAGTGCTGATTTGTTTTTTTGCTCATGCTGCAGTTAAAAACGACAGATTCATGGCTTCTTATCTTTGTTTTAAGCACAGCTTCTTTACTCTTTCAGCCTCGACCACTATCTTACACTCAAAGATGTTTTCTTTTTGTCTCCTCCTGAATCATCTTCTCATTTTTCTTTCCATCTCTTTTTCTTTTCATTAGTTTTCTCATCCCGCTCACCTTTCTCCACCTGGACTTCCCAGGCGCCCTGTGGGTGTATCTCGTTCTCTTTGTTTCTCACTTTCGCTGTCCCTCCCAGTCCCCATCCCTCCCTCCTGCTATCTCTTCTTCCCTCTGTCCCCCCCGTCCATCTGTCTGTCTGGCCTATTTTCTCTGGAGGATTGTTCTTGTGTCTTCTTCTCTAAACAAAATGAGGCTGTTTTCCCCCTGAGGGAAGATAGTCTTGTCTAGCCCGCAGACCTGCAGCCCCGGCCCCTACCTTCTTCCTCCTCCTCCTCCTCCTCCTCCTACCCCTCATCCTAATTGTCTGGCCAGTGCACCCTCAGGCAAACTCCATTTCTCCACTGTTTCATTTTCCCCTTCCTTTTCATCCAGCCACCCTGAATGCCAACACTAAGCTCGTGCCTCCTTGTTTCTTGTCACCTTACTGCCAACTCCTGTTGTCTCGTCCCCCCATCTTACAGCAATTTGCCAATAATAGCCCTGCCTCCATCTTATCCAGTCCTTAACCCTCTCGGCTATTGACCCTATTCCTTCTGACACTCCATATTTCTCACTGTGATACATGTTTTACCCTCTAGCCACAGCTGTTGCCTCAGTTCTGCCATCCATGGCCAGGCTAAGATGCCAGCTCTCCATCGGTGGTACAAAGGATGTTTGATACCCCTCTCTCTGTGTCATACACGGTTTTTTGGGGGGTTTTTCCGCTTCAGGATGGAATTGCACATCAATAAATATAGATTGGAAATCTAGTAAATTACACTAAGTTTACTGCAAGATAAATATACAGTGCAACTCTATAATCTCCACCTTACAGTCTGCTTCATCCTTCCCCATTAACCCCATTTCTCTGCTTCCTTCCTCTGTCTCACTTCAGTCAGCCTTCACACCCTTTTAGATTCACTTCACCTCACTCATCCAATCCTGGTCCTTAGAGGGAAAATATATTTGCGCATGGCCTGCAGCAATTCTAACGCTCTCTGACCATTATCCTTTCCCTTCTGTCAGTCATTTACATCAATCTATATTTTTCCCTTTTTCCACAAACCTTGGTTTGTGGCTCTTACACTAATCCAGGGACTTCACACCCAACATATGCTCTAATAAAATATCCTATTCTTCCTAATTTAGTGAAAATACGACTTTTGTGGACAGTGTAGCTAAGAGGGATCAGAGAACTGAAGGCAACACTAAAAAGCTGAATGCACGAGGGCAAATTCCTGCCTATGCTTCTACAGTTTCCACTTTGGAAGTGTTAACCTTTTGAAATGCAAAAATTTGAACTATTTTTTTCATTCCTCCCCAATTTGTTTTTTGGCCGTAAGAAGAAAATAAAATGCTTTTCTTTAGGCGGTTACTACTCCTTTCTTTATCGCCCTCTTCATCCTCTCTCTTTTTTCTTCATATGCCCTGCCCAGAAGCCAAATTTATTTCCAGTGTTCTCTTAAATCAGATATTCCTCTCTCTTGCTCCCTCCCCCTCTTTCACCTTCTCTTGCACAGTGTTGCAGCAATAACACATTGATGACAGCTTCCATATTCCTCATCTCCCTCAGCCCATCTTTCTTTGTCCTTCTCATGTCTGGCAAACACCACGTACTACAACCTCTGCCCTCATCCTGCCTGTCCTACTAGATCCCCCTCCTCCTACCCTTCTTCTGGCCATCGGCCCAGCTCCACACTTTCACTCACTTTCTATCCATCTCCTCTTATTCTCTCCCTCTGATAAACTGGGCTTCCTTTCAAGTGTTTGCAGTCAAGCGATGATGGATTAGTAAGGTTCAACGGGGGAGTCAAATCTGCCTCAGCATCACAAAACATGTTTTCCTAACCAGCTTTAACAAATCATGTTTGTCGACGAGGCAATTAAGCATTAAATAGCACAAACACATTTGTCAGATTAACCTGAAAGGACTGGGAAGGCTTGGTAATATGTGCAACTGCTTTGCCATCACTTCATATATGGAGGGAGATTAATCTTTCCCTCTAGTTTATCTTCTGACCTTTTTCTCCATCTGATGAGGGCAAACAGACCCAGAGAAGATACGGCTGACCCAAAGAAAGGTTAAGGTCATTTCAAAAACATGCAATATATAAAACATCAATCTCCCTGAAATGTCAAACTTGCTGTTTCTGGGTTATGGCTCTCATACATCATTGATGTTTTTTGGATAGCTTACAACAGCTGACTGTTCAAAAGGTCATCATCATCGTCTCAAACTCATTTAAAATTTTATGTGGATTTAAAAAATAATTCAATCTACATTTGAACTAAACAAGAGGCTTGCTTGGCTGATGTTTTTCTCTATCTCTCGTCACTGTCATACTTTTATACCATCTACAAACTCTCCCAGTGACGCTCTTCCTCCCCTGCACTTTTCCTGTCTGTGGGAAGCGTATGGGTGCTGCCTTATGTCTGAAGCACTGAATCTTATGCACGCAGACAAAAATAGACGAGGAAAATGGCTGAGAAAATCGAAGTAGCTCCAGTGTCAGGACACAGAATCCGGCCACAGAGGGTTGCCTGTCTCCAGCTCTAAAACCTCATAGCATGACTCTCCTCCACAACAACAACAACAACCACAACAACGGGGAAAACAGCACTGCACGGCAGAGGGACTCGGCTTCCACTCGACTGTTTGACTCTTTGAATAACTATGGTTAAGTGAGGTCTGATTTTTGTTTTTCTCACACTAGCGGCGTTGACAACAAGAGCGCCGCATTAACACTTACACAAGTGAACAAAAGGCCCTACAGCTCCAGACACAAAAGAATTGAACAATAAACTCAAAGCAGTCCGGAGCTGTGAGTCAGTCCTTGTGGCAATTACAGCCCAAATGCTTTTCCCCAAACAAAGCCAACTCTGAGGGTGTTCAAAACCCTCATAAAACATATGAGTCAATATCGACAAAAATATGCTAAAGGAAGCAGAGGTGAATAAGCAATTTGCAACAAGTGCACTGAAAAGCTTGTAGTGCAACACGTGCAGCTTTGATCTTACTCCCCTGTCTGGTGGGTGACATGACATGCCTTACAGAGCTACTATGAACACAAAAGGAAACTGATTTTCTACAGCTACACTAAGTTTAGATTCAAAAATATTGTATCAGGAAAAGTTCAGAGCTCAGGTTTAAATAAATCATCCACAGTAAAGGTGTGGAGAGCTTTATCATCGTGTTTAGAATAAAGGTGTCAGAGTTAGAGAATGATTGCGGTCAGAAATGCAAACATTTACTTTAGATTGGAAATGGTAAAGGAAAGGTGACCTCCATTGAATGTCCCATCCATCCACCCCAGCCTCCTCCCTGTATATTTGATAAGATTTATATAAGTATATCCCCGGCCATTTGGCCAATCTGTTTCCTCACCATCCTCACACTGCATGGGTCAGTGATCAAACAGACTGGACTGGAATTACCTTGTTAGCTAGACTGAGGTCATTTGCTAGTGAAATTATCACAGCTACTAGAGATTTAGCTTTGTCATGCTACAGTAATATTATTAGAGTCTCTCTTTTTTTAATGGAATATCTGGAATTGTGTGTACACTTATTATTTATCTATTCAATGCCTGTACAGGGTTAAGAACTCATGCGTGTTACTTAAGATGGCATTTTTATGGGTTGTTTATACACCAGTCAGTATTTAATCAATGGTTATTATAAGGCTCTGGCTCTACTCCACTGTGTTTTTGTCCCAGCTCCCTGCCCTCTGAGCCTCGCTCTGCAGAAGGTTTCTTCCTGTTAAAAGGGAGTTTTTCCTTCCCACTTTCTCAACATGGGCTTAATTATATTGTAAGGATCTTTACCTCACAATATAAAGATTTCTTTTGTGTCTTACAAAATTAGCAAAACTGTTAAAAACATTTATACAAATAAACACAGCGCAGCCTGGTGTCACCCGCCGCCCTGGAGGGACCTACAGAGCATCACCAGTTTATGGGATTTGTAGTGTTTCTATGTGACAGAGCATGGCGTAAACACAACATTGACAGCATTCTTAACACGATTGGTTAATCTCCTGTATATGCAGGTTGTGGTTTTGTGTGTGTGTTGCTGAAGTGTATTCGCCAAACAAATTTGTGTGCAGCCTTATCAGATGTGTAAAACATGGCCAGAGGCATGACGGGTAGAGATGTTTATGCTCCTGACAAGTCTGAACTCTTTTGTATACACAGACAGGCTGAGGCTTGAGCGTCTTTGTGTGTATGTGGTAACAGCTGAAAACCAGTGTGTGTGTTTTCAGCTGTTTCTTATTGTTGAACATGTGTTTGTGTAATGGTTGGACTATGTGAAGGAGTGTAAAATTTACTGTATATGTTAATGTACTTTATACATTCATTCAAATGGTAACTCTCCGAGTGAGTCACTTAGTTTACTCTAAGAGTGCTCTGTTTACACAAAGAGCAGAGACGAGTAACCCAAGCAGAGACAAGTCCCAACCTCACACTGTCCCACTGTTACCATATGTCTAACTGCGTGTCTCAAATTTACACCTTTTTTCTTTTCCTAACAAATATCTAATCCCCTAAGGGTCTAGCAGGAAACTCAGTGCTTCATAAGAAAGGGAGTCTCAGCTGATCTGCCCGAAAACAGGGTGGTGCAGTGAAAGCACGCCGGGCTTGTAACTCAAGGATCAAAACATTTCTTTGTTAACTGTTTGTCTTGGCAGTTGATTGGAGATTTCAAACACTTGTGGAACTACATTAGCAATTTAGTGTTCTTTGGGTAAACCATCCCTGCCAAGGACACCCACGAATTTCAAACTCCAAGCCTCTAATTTTTAATGCAGACTTTTCACGAAAACCTTGCAGTCTCCAGAGCATTAGGTTTGTGGGCTGAAGTCAGGGCCGAAGGGGAGTCAGTTCTGCAGTTTCTGCAGAGGAGTGTTTCACACTCGACACAAGCCCGCTTCTTTTGTGATGGAGGAAGACCGAAAGCCATGGGCACTGTAACTCCATGGCAGCAGATCAAAGATATTATTTATTCAACAATTCATTAAAACAATGTAACCAATTTATTCAACAATTAATTTCACTTTGTTTATGCAGCACACTGCTAGGCTTATGTGTGCTAAATGTGCAGCAAAAACATAACTGATTTGCTTTATCCTCCTACACCTTCCATGTTTTTTAAAACATCACCATGCTTTCCTCTTTCTACCATCCACCCTTTCCTTTTCATAACTTCCAATCAAAATATGAAATGACTAATTCTGAGCTGTATGGGGAGAGGCACAGTTAAAGTACATAATCCTGCCTGCCACAGAGGACTTAGGTGAAGTAAGAGTACATGAATATTAAGTTTCCACTCAAATAAAATAGGGAGTTTCATTCTTAAAAGGCACCCTCTATAGTTTCTGTACTTTCCACCACCAAATTATAATGGTAAAGGGACAGATACCCTAGCAGTTGACAGCCAGCATCCCACCTACTGCTACATAAAACAGTGTGCGAATTTGGAGTATTGAAGTATTCCGATTCTGATAAATTAACCCAATTATTGTGATGTGTGAGTGGTGGTTTATACATTAAATTAAATTATACATTAAATATATTAGTGCCACCATTTTTTAGGAGAAAGTCAGAGTTGTGCATCTACACATCTGTGAGCGACAAATTCACACCAGCAGCGTCCGAGTTCACAAATTGAGCATCTCGCACCTCACACAGACCTGCTGTTGCACGCACCCACACTCAGAGCTGACCGGAGGACTCAGATGTGAAAAAATAACTAATAAACCCATTGCAACCAGTGTTGCTATGGTAACCAAGGCTGAGGCACAAAGACAAACCCAAGGTGACCGACAGGGCTGGTGGTCACCGTGGTAACAGTGGAGCTATGCAGACATTTACTGAGGCAGTTGTTAAGCACTTTTAAAGTTTCCTTAAAAGTGTCTGTGAACTCACATGAAACACACACACGCACGCACACACACACACACACACGCACACACACACAGACTGGCTGAGTGCCTGAACTCAATTCCTCTTTTATGAAACTATCAGGGACAGACCTTCAGCTGTACGACCAGTGGTTAACACCTGTCGCATGTGATTTTGTTTTAGCTTGAATGTGATGTGTTTTGCCTTTTGGTGCTTTTGTGTGTGTACTCACGGAGCTGGTCAAAATGTGTCTGTAGGCCATCTGGTCCTGGGACTGAACAGACCATTCGAGCCTTCTGGAAAGTGCTCCACTTATTGACTAAACTCCTCTGGCCTCCGATGTCGTTCTACATGAACATTACAAAGAACTGAATTAGATCTAATTTGATTACAGAAGTAACAAAAAAACAAACATATGAACTTATGCATATTAAAGCTGGCAAAAAAAATCTCGCACACACACACTAACATTGGCATGAAGCTCGCCACACTGGCAAGACTGCTGGCAATCATGGACAATGACTCCCACCCTGTCCATACCACACTGGACAATGTGAAGAGCAGTTTCAGCAACAGGTTCCTTGAACCTCACTATCTGAGGGAACGTTACAGGAGGTTGTCTTTTCCCGCTGCTTTCAGGCTCTTTAATTCATCCACTTGGGTCAGATCCACACTTGTGGAACAGAATTAATCATCTCTCTCTCTCTCTCTCTCTCTCTCTCTATATATATATATATATATATATTTGTCAATAACTCTGTATCTACTCTCATTTTATACGAATGCTTGATCTTTGTTGTATATTTGATGCTATGGCAACTCAATTTCCCTCTGGGATTAAACAAACACTACAGAGGAAAAACACAGTGATTGTGACAAACATCAACAGTCCCTCATACATTTCAGTGATGCACAGATAAACAGTTGCCTGCTCTAACACACAAAGTTCATCAAGTGCAAACACACACTGACCAAACAGCACGTACATACTTTCCCATGCAGGTAAACATGTGTTTATGTAAGCTACATGCAGCGTGTTCTGATGACAGTGTCCAAACTGCACAAACCCTATCTATGCCAAACAAACATATCCCATACCTTGCATACTCGTGCCACTCTGGAGTAGAGCACCTTCCCAGCAGCATCTTCCGCCTCCTGAGCACGCTCGGTGAAGAACACGTAAACCTTATCATCCTCTGGATTATCAGTTTCAGACAGCGGTGCTACCTGCACAAACTGGGCATCTGGAGGAAAGTCACACACACACGCAGGCAAACTGTAAGAACTCAAATATAACACAGTCCGGCCACACTAATACAGATGTAATTTGCAGCGCAAGGATTAGAGATAGAGCAAAGGGATGATTAAGGAGATGTTGAGTTTCCAAACAGCAGGAAGTCAGTATGTATCTTCTTGTTATCAGCAGCAGACGTCGATGCACATGGGCCTGATAAAACACCAAGCGGGTGTGCAGGAAATGCATTTGGAGATGCTCAAAGATATTCAGTTTACTTCAGAAAATTCAGTTTACAAAGCACACACTGAACGTGCTGCACGCATCAGCCGTGACTTGTGATGTTTTGTTGGTGGAGAATTTGACTAAATTTAGTGTTTCAGTGACTGCACTATCGTAAGGGGCACAATCTCAACAACAACTAATGTCACACACAGTTTTGAGTTGTTCGACACAAAGCAAGACTTCAAAAAGGAAGTGGTGCTTTTATGCACTTACCCTGCAGCCAGGTGGAATCGTACTGCTCGGTGCGGATGACACGACGGCTGCCAAGACTACGGAAGAAGGCAGAGTCCCGGCTCATGAAGTCTGAGGTGATGCCGGCATACAGCTCTCCATCTACACAGAATACAAAGCAGTATTCTCATCAATAGTCACTGAAAGACATCCAAGTCATGGCTCTCCCATTTTAGACGTCCTCTAGAAATTATATATAACTTCCACAGTTTGATGGGTTTTATAACAGCAAAGAGTCAGTGACTCATTTTTGCTAAGAACACTTTAAACACAAGCCCGTTTTCCATCTAGTTTGTCTTTGATAAAACACCTAATTATGCACATTTAGATGATTCATTTCCACCTACAGGTTATATTTTGTTGTAGAGAAAATAAAGTGCTTGATGTGCATTGTTTATTAAAGGAGAGGTTTAAAGAAACAGCCAACTTACCAACGACGGCAGAGGCTGTTTTCTGGAATGGATCATAAGGACATTTGCCTTTCCCGCACTCAGTCTGGCCGTAGGAGAGAGTCTGATGCTCTGACTGTCAAAGAGAAAACAGAAGTCACTCACACAGAAAGTAGACAGATCAGAAAGCTGCCCTAATTTATATTGCAATCTCAAGTAGTTTATCCACTGATGCAGCAAATCATCCAGAAGCATCATAGTGAAGGTTCAGGTGGTAGAGCAGGTCGTCAACCAGTCGGGAGGTGGATTAATCCGCACTTCCACCTGTCCATGTGTCGGAGCATCCTCAGGCAGGATACTGAACCCCGAGTTGCGCCTGATGTCAATGTCAATTTTTTTCTATAGCACATGTAACCAAAGTGCTTTACAAGATAAAACCATAGATCAGTAAAATTAATACAATAGAATAAAACACAAAAACAAACAAAATAAATATAATCTGACTAAAGCTAAAAAAAAAAGACATTGCAACATAAAAAACCTACATACATGCATGAAAAGTAGCAGTGCTTATAGCCCGGTCTGTCCCATGCCACACATGCACTCAGTGAGCACCTAATTGAGGGTAATCGGGCTAAGTGGAGGGATTTTAAAATGTGTGAAGCTCAATGTTAAAACCAGCCAGCACCATCGGCACCTCTAAGAACCACGTCTGAACCTCTGCTCTAATCTCACATGGTCTTTCATGGGATTAACTGTTCTCTGACACACAGACAACTAAGTGAGATGAGTGAGAAACTTCAGAACCAGTAGGCTGTTTCTGGGAAAAACGATAACCCACATGTGTCATTATGATGAGCAATTACACACCAGCAACAGCAGGCAGGTTTGACCTCTACAGCTGCATTCACCATCCATTGCATTTGACATAAAAATGTCAAATAACATAGATAGGAGGTCTGGTAGCCCACACAGCGCAGCATCAGTGACGAAAGGAAATTTGACATATCACAAGGTGAACCCTGGTGGATATGTGGGCATAGGGGCAGACACCACATGATGTTTCTGCTGCTCGTAGGCATGCGTATAGGGGCTGGAACTCGAAGTCTGAAAACTTAGACATATTGGTGGGTGGTAGGAAAAGATATACATAAACAAGATATACATTTCTATTTATTTCTTTTATGCAGACAGACCTCAAAACCTGGATAAATGAGTGTCACATCAGTGACCAACGTTAATTTGACATATCGCAGACAGTTAACTTCAAAGTGCTGCATGTATAAAAATGCAGAGAATGGTCCAACTGATTCTGATTTTATTACAATAACCAGCACACGTGATGACTGTGATGGTTTTGCATTAGTGCGATAGGTAAGGAAAAATGTGAGGAACAAAAAGAGGAGCTTCTTCAGATTTCAAAGAGCTGGATTTGATAGCAGGGCTTCAGTAAATAAATGACAGTCTGGTTCATTTTTACCAGACCAGAAAGCTAGCAGTCTTTTAAGCACAACACATTCTTCAGCTTTATTATTTTTAGGAGTGGTAGATTTAAGTCTGGTAGAGCTCTCACCTGATACAGATATCAATTTCTATCCAGTAAAGTCGCAAAAAAAAAAAAAAATAACAATACATATTTCGCGCCTGCATATATTATCTGTATAGTGCATGTGATCGTGTCTGCAGTATTACCTGATGGAAGACGCTGGTGGCTATGAAAGCACAGCGGGGGTTGAAGGCCCCGGTGCCGCACACATACAGGTGAGTCTGGTTAAAAGGCTGCAGAACACGCAGGAAGTTCGCACACTCCAGCTGGAAAGGGAGAAACAGGGACCGCAGAGTGAGGAATAATGGATGACACACATTATTTCGCACTGATGCTTAACTGTTTTCTATTACATGTTTGACTATCTGACAAGAACATGACTTGCAGTCATTAAACTTTGGCTCAACTGACAAAATTTCACACAGGAACCTCTCATATTGAGCTCACTGTGAAGTCAAAAGCAGAAAAGTAGTCCTAAAACTTCAGATGTTACTGACTGCTCAGTACGCACCACCAGATGTCTGCCAGTACTTGGATCACCTGGATCTTGATATGCCTGCCTGCATGAAAGCTGTCTTGTTTGTTTACAGTTCCCAAATGAATAAGATACATTCAGCTTTAGTTCTGTCCTTGATGATAATCTATCATTCTACTGTGTTGCTTTATTGCTTCAGAACTCTAAATAGTTCTTATATAGTATTATCACAAGGCAGCAGGCAGTGAAGAAAGGATGAAAACGGCTGATGTGGTTTGACCGGCAAATCACTGATTCATATCTGTAAGCAAACGTGTCCGAATGTAATTCTTTTTCCTGTGTTGCTTAAGTCAGGTTAACGTGGTTACTGATCGAATCTTAGCGTGTTTGCGTGTGCATCTGCGAGTGTGCATTTGATTACCTCTGGATCCTTCCCAGCCATGAGACATTCTTGGACGCGGTCTGGACTGGCTGGCCAATACAGCTACAGAAAGAAGAGAGGGGGAGAGGAATGAGAGCGACAAAGAGATTTCAGAAATGTTTTTATTGCTCACTCTACATTTCCGATAAAGGGATTCAGGGGATTGGCAGGTGCTTTATGAGGGAGCGTGGCAGGGATAGTCAGCAGAACATGACTAATCTAGATCAAAGGAGGAGATGATTTTCATACCTCTTAGCTCCAAACAGATAGTCAGCTTTAGGGTGGAGAAAAGAAAAAGCCAACTGGCAGCATTGCTGACTTCTGATAATGGGCCAAACTGCCAGAGCAGAGTACATGATTACAAGTATGACTAACTGACATACAATCCTGGCCATGCCTACACACACTGCAAATGTGCACTGCAATGCAGCTATTATCACTCATCTAAATGACTAAATGACTGTTGATTAAAATTATACATGGCTGACAGTATTTAGTCTGACTGTAAACCCTAAACATTGTGTTATTAATTGATTTGTGCAGTTACAACATGTTGTTATTATGTTATATTGCATCAACAGAACAACTGAAGCAGCCACTGAAAAGGGTCCAAGATGAACCAAACAAGGTTCTGGCTCCACAGTTTCCTCTCTGTTGTGGTCAGACTTAGGCTACGTTCACACTGCAGGCGAAACCGCATCAAATCTGACTTTTTTGACCCTATGCGACTCATATCCGATCGTGGTATGATAGTTTGAGCAGCACAAATCCAATATTTTCAAATCCGACCTAGATAACTTTCATATGTGGTACTGAATCCGATACATATCTGATTTTTTAGAAAGCGACTGCAGTTTGAACAGTCATGTCGCATTAAATCCGTCTTTTACGCCAATTATCAGCGCAGGGGAAGATAGAAGACTTCCGTAAACAGAGCTCTGAGGGCCGTGAACCGTTCACACTAGAGCGCGTTTTCTGTTACATTTTACTTGTAGTGTGAACAACCAGACAAAAAAAAATCGGATTTAATCAAAACATTGGAATTGAGCATTAAGTTCTGCGGTGTGAACGTAGTCTTAGTTTCTTCTTTAACCGGCGGTTCCTATTGGACACGACAAGCTCGAAGACAGGAAATCTAACTTTCTGAGTTCCAATTCAGGAATCCAATGTATGACTTAGGCCACATTAACTTGTGTCAGTGCAGCAGTTCTCAGTCATTTTCTAAAGCCTGAAAAAACTCATGACACACGCCCAACTTTTTGTTATTGATAATTAACAATCATAAAGACGCCATGTCGGATTTTCCTTAAATAAAGGTAAACAATATCAGTGCAGCAGCATCTGCAAAGCCTTTATGAAGCTCCCTAAAAAAACCAAAAGAACAAGTCATGTTGATTCACTTAATTTTATTTCATACTTTTCACACAGAGCTGTAGTCTGCTATGATGACTAAAAGAACAATAGCTCTCATAGTCTCATCCTTTGCTGTTATATCATGATATGAACTGGAGATGAATGAAATACACAGTCATGCATTCCTTTCTTGCATTGTGTGGGCTGCCATAAAGCGCACACGATGCATTTTAAGGACCGTGGCTCAAGATATATGGTTTTTGCCTCACTTTGTATGTGAGCTCTTTGATAAGGGTTTCAAGAAGAAAATAAATGACATTGCTCAAAAAAAATCTTTCCACACTGCGTAATACACAAGAAGAGTCAGAGAATAATCAAGATCTGCACGTCGATGTCTCTTTTTTTTTGTTGCTGATTAAGTTGTGAGAATCAGTGTAGTGTAATAAAACCCTCAGGTTCCTAGGTTGTTTTTTTTTTTGGATCTGTTTAGGTTTGGTTGTGTGAGCTCATCCTGTGTTCAGGTGAGATAATCACATGTGAAAAGCTACATTTGCAACGTGAAAAATGGATGACATCACCGTTTAACAAACTAAAGCAATCAAAGAAGTGTTTGTCTTGCACTTGTTAGCTTAATCACATTGAACCACACTGTTTGCTTCAGTGTAAACGTAATCAGCGTATAATAAAAACTCTATAATGGCGAATGCTTTCATGTGAAGCCAGTAAGGGAGGAAATATCAGAGGCTGGGATGATGTGCAGTGAGGGAGAGACTGAGAGAGCGAGAATGAGGTGAGCCTTAGTGTCGAATGGCTTCTACATGACTAATCTAAATATTTCCCTGAATCAGTCATTCCCCTGGAGAGCAGAACGGTGAGACTGAGATGCAATCGATACGATAAGCGGACGTCTGCACTCGTCGCTAAGTATGTGACACACAAACTGCTGTTTGTGTGTCGGAAGCACATTCAACACCTCAACTTTACACTGCATTAAGTAAACTACATGTATGTATATATGTGTGTGTATATCTCAATTGTAATAAGTTCACTTTAATAACAAAAAACCCACATCTGTGCACTGATTGTAGTTTTACTCTCTCTCTTTTTTGTCTTTGGGGTGGGTGAAAACGTGAAGAAGTGACAGGAGCTTGTAGAAAGTGATTAATGACAAATTGCGATGGTTTCAGGAAACAATTTCTGGATGTACACTAATTGTTCCACGATGCAGTCATTCCCGCAGAGGCTGGTGCGGAGCTGAGACCATCAGATTAGATTAGAGACCACAGTCCCCGTTTATCTCCGAATACCACACACTGACAGGAACACGGACCACCACTAAGGGAGTCTCAACAGGTAAAGACTGCAGTTAATGGGATTTTACCCCTCGGTGAAAAACATGCTGGTTGTCAGTAGATGAAAATGTGGGTTTTTGTAAAAGGGGAAGATATACTCAGGGCAAAAAAAAAAGAGCTAGAAAAAATGTAAAATTTCAGTACTTTTGGAGTCACTTTCAGAGCTAAGAGAAGATTGAAAACAGAGAAGATGGAAGGAGGGAAGAACAAACAGTGTATGCAAACAAAAAGCCACGAACAAACACTCAAACCCCTGGTGACCCTTTGTGTTACAGCCGCTGCAAGCTGTTGACTCACACACAAAGAATGCCCTGATTTTTTTTTTTTTGTTTGTTTGTTTTGGGGTTTTTTTTCCCCTGATCAAAGAAAAATTTTATTTAATATGTTATTATAAATTATAAGATCGTCTCTCTTAGCCACACTGATTTTTATATAACAGAAAAACGGCACGTCCACTGTGCAGAAGTGTGGGTAAAGTAGGGAGGAGATAATATAAATAAAAACAGGATCCAGATTGTCTCAGGCAGCATTGATAAGAAGCTCTGAGAAAATAAACAGAAATGTTGAGAACATGGCACTGAGTGATTTTAACACCCCGGGGGAAAAAAAACCAAAACTGCACAGAGGCTGGAAAGGTACAAACAGCCTATAAATACTGGATGTACAAATGTGTATCTTAACAGCCCGCACAGAGCTGAGTTATGATTTGACTGTGACTATCTATCCTTATGCTGGCTGACTGCCTGACTGAGTGGGTGGCTGGCCAGCGTGACTGATAGCTGTCGGTCTGTCTGTCGGTTTCGCTGGTTGTTAGTCTGCTCTTCTACCTGTTTGGCCCTCTGACAGCTTGCATGCACGTCTGACTGATGAGGGTATTGATTTGATCCGGCTGGGCAGGGTTAAGAAAGCCAGCACTGTTCTGTGTCCTTGCTGTGACCCTGAACTCTACCTGACTGACTGGGGAGCCATTAACGTGTCTGTCTGGCTGTCTCGATACCGTGCTAAAGCCGCAGAACGAAACTGGATACTGTAACAAAACTTCCACGTCTAACACCCACCACGAAGGAGCGCAGCGTCTCGCAGCAAATCTTGGATTGGTCTGAACATTATTGTGGCACTTCCACATTCCTGTGTATTGCTTGTGTGCTGGGCAGAGTCTTTATATGACTAAGCTTCACTTCACTGATACGTGAAAAAGCTCATTAAATCAAATACTGACCCACTCAGTAGTGTATAAAATGCAGAGATGCGCTTTTGTAGTCTTTGCACACCAAAAATGTGGTGTGCAGCCGATCTCGTGCAGTCGTTTTTCATCTCAAGTTTAGCTGTTCGTGTCTGAATACCTACGTATTGTTGCCAACAGAGGCAATCGTGCCTTTGGCAGTAAATGCGGAAAGCAGAGGAAGTTAGGATGAAATGTGCATGAAATAATTTTGGCCTGACGGGAATCAATTACAGTCCTATCTCCTTGTGTCTTCTTTTTTTAAAGTTTTCTCCCCCTTTTTTTTTTTCTTTAAGTGTACATGCCCGTCGTCTATACTTGTTTCCATTTACCAATGTATAAACTAAATGATACTAAGTGATCAGGACAAAAAAAATATCCTTCTTCTCAAAAATTAGAGATGTTTTTATCAAATATGGACAGCTTGGCTGCCAAAGGAGAAAGTTGAATAGAGGAGGAAATGTGGCACGGCCTCTTTCTGCTTTTTGAACACTGTTTCTGTCTCCATGCTAAATGGACGTGAATGGCAAGTGATTTGTTTGTTGAGCTTAGAACCACAAAACAGGGACAGAGAAAGAAAGGCTGAGCTTTTGTGCAGCACAAGTAAGGAATTTGATAAAGATAAGAGATTAGAGGGGATATTAGAAGGGTGTGACTTTCCTCTTAAACCATCAGCAATTAGCCCCATTAAGTCTCTGACACATCAGCTATCTCAATCTGCTGTCATCTGACCGTGTATTTTATGTGTGTGTGTTTCGTGTTACAACTCTCGAGTCTACCTTTCCTTAAATGGTAAGCAAATGTGTGCACGCGTCCTGCGGTTCTAACCTTGCGTGGGTTTTGCGTTATGTCATCCATACTGGTAGAAAGAAGCCCATCTTTCATGGCCACATAAAGACGTCTCCCGTCTTCGTCGGGCAGCAGGGAGTGCAGGTCTCCCGCCATCAGGGGCAGCGTGAGCAGCCGGCCATTCTGGATCAGCTCTGAGAAGAAAAAAAAAGGAGGGAACACAAAATCAGGGACTCCATTCTTATCAGTTTTTAAAAATATTCAAGGGAATCTGGAACAAAACTGCATTAATTGCAATTGCATTTGTCTTATTCATTTGGCACTACTGTGTACAAAGAAGTGTTTCCCACCATAGAAAAGGTGCAACGGCCTCCGTACTTTTCACAGTTTTACTAACACATGACAAACAGTTTTTAAGTGTTTGCAGACAGGTCTGTAAACTGCTGATGACCAGTGTGCTAGCAATCAAAGCAATCTTGAGGAGTAAACTGTTTATCTCTTTGCAACCAGAAACCTCCACAAACCACTTGCAATCAGTTGCAACTAGTTGGTGAATATACATTTTCCCTCACAGCTGGTGGTTGTTGGATGGTCACTGACAAATCTAAAGGCCTGTGTGACTGGGGCCAAATCTGGCCATTCCCTAAGCGAAGAAAATATACCTTCCAGCACTTTCATACGCAGCCTCTCAAAGGTTTTTTCCATTCCCAGTTTGGTTCGAATTGTGTAAAAATCGACAATAAATGCAGGTTTTCAAAGTAAGAGACTGTGAGAATTATTAAAGGTAATTATGACGCAAATTTTGTCTTAATAGATGATCACTCGGATCATCTTTGAGATAAACTGACATGTTGCACAAAGACACAGACTGTCCCACACCTGCAGCACCTATCACAACTGGAACTGGCAGTTGTTTGTTTTACTGCCTCATTTTTTCTTACCAGGCTGGACACTCTGTTCAAACAAAGAAAACTGAAATGTACCTCTTGTGAATAAACAAATGCAGACAAACAATACCTGCACATCTCTAGACAGGCTGGATGATAACAAACGGATCTGAAACCTCAGATAATGAGAGCACACATTGCGTCTTTTTTAAATGATTGCACCATGTAAACTATGAGAACTATGGTGCGGGAAGATCGACCGATTTCAAAGCAAGGACAGAAATTGCACGTCTGTCTTTCTCGTGCTAACTTTCAAATTTTATAAGCCAAGTCTTCTTCTGTGGTTCGGATTTGGCTGGCAAAGCTAAAGCATAAACATATAGGCTTTACCACAGCACCAGGCATGTTTCACACGTTGGCAGCTCTACATAGCAGTGACGAGTAGAAAGAGCTTATAAAACTGGTTTAAACCTAAAAAACCCCAAAAATGTGGCCCACAGTGATAGCAAACTGCGTACTCTTATTTATCAACCAGGCTCTCCTGCAATGCTTTAAACTGAACTGAGAAGGGATGCACAAAAGTAGATTTCTAAACTAAATGTTCACACCGAACCCAAAGATGGACATGTATGAAAAAACAACAATTCAACCTTCACTTCTCTCGTTGGCAGAGAACGCAACTTTATTAAAAAACCATCATGCATTACTTGAATTGTTTGAGCTGTAAGCATATATGTGGTGCAGTTGGTGAACCACAGTATTTTTTTCTTTCTTCAAGCAGTTCAATCTGAGCTCAAATGACGCATTGAGATGCATTATACACAACAGCTGTATTTCCACTCAAAGCGGTGGGTTTTGGGGGAGCAAAATAATAATAATAATAATAAGTAGGAAAAAAGCTAAATAGTTGGTAGATCCCGTGGGAAATTACCTGATGGAGGTATGGTTAATATCATGTTTCCTAGTGTGGCAGGATTGTGAATATGTATTCATAGTTTTGCTGCCAATGTAAACTAACTTTGTACAAAGCAAATGCAGAGTTGTAAGACAAAGCTAGCTGACCTGATGTTCTGTTTGTACAGACACGGTCTCGATCAGATTTCTGTGTAATCTGATAAAGTTGAAACCTGTTTAACTTTTTGTCCATTTTGCCAATTTGTGCCAATCCCAACTTTGATTCAGAAAGAAAGGAAACAAATTAGCAAACGCTGTTTGCTAAAAATGAGAAGGAGGACAGAAACAGCCATTCTGCATAAAAGACACTGCATAAAATTCAAAGACAAAGAAGTTGTAAGCAGCAAACTGGAACCAAAAATATTTGTCACAGATAAAGTTAACACCTATTTGTTCAGGTAACAATAAGAGTGTTTAGATCTGGTGATACTAACTAACAACAGTCACCTGCTGAAAGGTTTTCATTTAAGACATTTTATTTGTTCTTTTGTTCAGATTGACGAGCTGCAGAAACACAAATAGCTAAGCAGGACTTCATTAAACGGCCCTAAAGTGAAGCTTCAAAGAAAACTTTGAAAGACTCCTTTACAGGTATTCTGAGCAGCTTTCAGATCAACCTTTGGTACACAAACCAGGGGAAATTACATATTTAGCCATATCTGGAAAGGCCTGTGCACTTCCCAGAAGGGGTCAAACGATGTGGTTTGGTGATGTCTATGCTTTTTAGCCCAGCCTATGCCTACCCACTGGGGTTCACAATGCCAGTACTGACGGAAACAGTTCAAAACACCTATTAACTGTATAATACCCTAAACCCTAAAGCCAGCATAAACCAAATCATTTGCAAACTGTTGAGTACAGAAGGTGAAATTCCTTGAGAATGAGAGCCCCAGTGTTGCATACAGGAAACATTGTGCAGGGCTGACTGTAAGTGGGCGGCTCAGTTAAGGTGCCTTAAATGCTTACATTCATGTGATACATCTGCTACTTAATCTGAACCTTTTAGCGCCCATAAATGTGGGTATTCTCACTCTCGTCGCTGAAGCTGCTATTAAGCAGGCTTTGGAAAAGTCTTCAGAACCATACGTGTGCACTCTGAAGTTCCTCTTCCGCCATTTCTTGATGCGTTTTTAACTGCTAACAGGCAACAAAGAGTGTGCAAGTCCATCGCGCTCAAGTAATTTTTACAGAAACTCGAATCAGATCTATTTGGGCCCTGTCCAAATTCATCAAAATGTCTAACGCAGCGGGATGACAGGTTCCCACAACTGTGTCCAATTAAGAAGTTTCCTGCTGTGAGCCCGTGTGACTTTTGTTCCCAGTTGGCGTGTACAGTCAACTGTCGACTTTTTTTGATGTATTCAAGCAAGCAAATATTCGTTCCTTTTTCAAAACCGCGACTATTAATCGAGGTGATCAGCAAAGGATTGCACACATTTGACCTTCACTGCTATCGTGCCAGGAAAAAGTCCGAGCTGTCCAAAAAAGATCAGAACTACAGTTTGCCAAAACCAAGTCTGCTGGAAGATTTTGGTCTGGGCAGATGAATCAAATATTATCAGGCTACAGTAACAACAGACATTTTTTAGACAAGTATCGCACGCAAATTGTAAAATGTGTTACAGGGGAAATAATTTTGGGATTCAGTGCCACTGGGACTTGTCAGCTTGCAGTCATTAATTCAACTGTGATAACAGGATAGAATAATGTGAGGCCGTCAGTCCTCAAGATTAAAGTCAATCAAAATCAGGCCTTTCAACAGAATAGGAGCACAAGCTGATCGACCATGAAGGTTTATGGAAAGACCTCTACAAAGACCAGATTTGAAGCATACTGACATTTTGTGGGAGGATTTAATTTAAAACCTACTTGCAGCTGAAGGAATTTTGACACCAGAGAGCGGAGGACAGTTATGCAAAACGCCACACAAGAAGTAAGCAGAAAATGCTAGCCTTTGACCCCAAAGAGTAGCACAAGAGAACCCTGCAGAACATTCCAGGTGTTCATATATTTGTTAAACAAATTACTAAAAAACAGACGGCCTTAAGGGGTTCTTTCCAAATATATTTTCTATGAGTCCATCTGGCTGTTGGACAAAGTGTTTTTGCATAAAAAGGTATTTGTTGTGATTTTGTGTTCACTGTGTTGCCACTTGAGACCTGTGACGTTCAAAGTGCAGCGAAATCCTGAAATAAAAGTGAGAGGCTAAAACAGCAAAGGTGAATGAAGTCGAAAGAAAGGAAGAGGGAGGGCAGACGGGAGAAGAGCGACAGCGAGGAGGGAAGACGAGAAAAATGACACGGCAAAGTGACAGCAAGATGAAAACGGTCTGATGGGTGGAGACAGTTCGGAGATGAAAATGGGAAAAATGTCAAAACACAACACGATGACAGACAGATGAGAAAAGGAGGGGGCGGGATGAGGCAAAAGGGCAGGAACAGAAATCCTGATCTGAGAAATTAACAAATATTGATGGGTAATGATGACGAGGACAGTTGAGGAGGGCAGTTGGAAGACTGCGCCTGTAAAAATAATAGCGCAATGATGTGGCGGCGCAAGTGATGGACATACGGGAGGATTGAGGAAGAAGTGGAATCAGGGGAGAAAGCAGGACTGGGTGGGGGGAGAGAGTAGCCGTAAGCGTGACAGAAAACTGTGCAATAAAAAGTGAAAAATGATGGATAAATAAGTAGATAGAAGGAGAGAACGGCAGATGAAAAAAAGAGGCAAAAGGCAAGATGGGAGACAGCAACGCTGTTATGATGACAAGATGAAAAATGGTGATTGGATGGATGACAGGTGGGGAAAGAACAGGGAAGACAGAGACTGTGGGAGAAAAGAGGAGAACAATGGCAAGAAGGATGAAAAATACAGACAAGAGAAAAAGGCAAAGAACAGGTGATGAGGAAATAGAGAAGGAGGTGACAGAAGGAATGCAAGAAAAATGCTGGAGACAGAAATGAGAGGAACCACAACATGCTGACAGTCAGGCGAAAAAACACAAGAGATGGATGAGCAGGAAGGAAATTAGTGTAGAAAAAGAGAAGAAGACATGACTCAATGGAAATGGGAAGATAATGCGAAGCAGAGAGCGAGCCGCAGTAGGTGAGGAATGGCCTTGCACACTAAAGGTAGATAGCAGAAACTTATACTTGAGCTCAGTGTGAAATCTCCCCGGGTACTTTGTTAATATTCAGCAAACGGTCAGAGAGGTAAATTGTTTTGCTTCACACTGATCTGAGCTTCTTTAATCCCAGAAGGAGCATCAGCAGCACAAAGAGTGCAACACAATCTGGACTTTTAGTTTGTTGTGCCCAAAGCGTTTGATGTAGTTGTTGCAGACAAAAGACGCAGACGAAAGTCTTAAAGTAGTGCGGGTGTCTGTCTCCTGAACCCAAAGTGGGAGCTGGGTCCACAGTGGAAGAGCATGAAAGCTGAAGGCTCTGTGAGACGTTGGAATGATTCATGCAAATGATGCAAAAAAAACCCCAAAACAAAACAAGAAAGAAATGAAAATCTGTTGTAATCAGTCCTAATGAACACATGCCCCTTTTTTATACCACTCCATTCATCACTGCCAATCTGTTTTCATTCACTGGGCAAACAGTGAAGTGTTTACGCTTAATCAGCAAATGAATGGTGGGCAGTGCACTGCCATCAGCTTCGATTGACTTGAATTCTTCTACTGCTATTTTTCTTCTATAACAACTGACAGTGATAATTGTCAGTTGTTATAGAAGAACTGAGTAGCTCTACCCAAAAATAGGGCCGTGTTTACATTTGAATGCGATATTCGTGTTGGCACTCATTTCTTGATGCATGCTCAATAAGCCAGTTGATCATCAACTTCATGGGATTGGCACTCACTAAATTTCAGCTTATAGTCGCTTTTCTTTACACATTCCTAAAAGAGCTACCTTGGGCTGCTTCCTTATTCACATGGGTCGCCACAGCGGGTAGCGCTGCATGTTTGATTTGGCAGATTTTTTACGCCGGATGCACTTCCTGATGCAATCCCAAAGGGATTTGTGTCTCCAACCCTGCCGAATTTCAAAATAATAATGATAAGAAGAAATTCACTGTTTTTTTTATTTGAAGCATGCGTACTCAACTTCACAGCTTATATTTAACAGAATGGTGTTTCTTCTTCAAGGCAATCAAAGCCTGGTGGATTTCATGCTTTGCTCTGCCTATTCAAGCATCCAGCACTTCATTTGAATTACAGCGTGTGCACCACAAGAACAGCATGACCTTGCTTAATTCAATATGAAGGGGGGAAAAAAACTCAGCCTAATTGAATATGAAACCACCTCTGCAGTAAAAAATACCAGCACCATTCAGCGTCACAAGATCCTATTGGGTAAGACAGGCTGAAAAGTACAGCTCACATACTCAGTTTGGAGTTCATTAAATCAGCATTATATCAAGGAGGATGACACTCCAAGATGGGAACTGAGAGCACACACACACATGTATATGGTTGTGTGAGTGCAAAGATGGAAAGTGGGTGCAGTGGGTGAGTCAGCAGCACGTTTAATGCTGAAACAAATTTAGATCTTTGCATCCCCACAAACATGTACCAACCCATTCTCTCAGTTTGGTTACAAATCTGTCTTTACTCTGCACATCCACCCACCCACCCGCACACACACACACACACACACACACACACACCCAGGAAAACTTTGCATCAGCCATCCACCATCTTGACCTCACCACGATGAATGGCTCTTATTCAATATGGAGAAAAAAAACACATTCTTTCTCCACCATACACACACACACACACACACACACACACCCTTGACTCAGTCATGAAGCACCAGCTGCACCCACCCCACCCTTACTCATGGGACAGTTGCCTTGGTAACAGCAACCATGCCAACATAATTTCAAGGGGGGGGGTCTGTGTTGTTGAGGGGTGTCTCTTGGACCTACACCCCCCCTACCACCCAGGTCTCTTATGCACACACAGATGAATAATCTGGTCCACACCTCTCATCAACACTTTGGCTAAAACACAGCGACGTCTGGAATGATGGAGAGTTGTTCCAAGACATCAAGTCATTTAGGTAACGGGAGGACACACAAACACAGACAAGTTTTCATGCATACCACTGACCACACGCATTTACAGCTATTTCACAATGCAACAAGCATGATCCGTGACCCCGTCCGCCTGTTTGTCTGCCCCTGACAGCATTCAGCAGGATGTTTACACACAGACACCCACCATGACCACAATCTGTGGCCATTATCAGCAAAGCGCGGTGATGGAAAGTCAACCAATTTCACCTCACACCCCCATAAAGCTGCTGAATGGAGGCGTCTGAAAAGTCGCAGTCAGAGCGCAAGAGAAAGACGAAAGTTTCGTCTGTGGCAGTTTGTGAAGAGTTTATCGACCCAGAGGCAATACACCTTTCGAGACAGCGGTCCTTTCAGAAACTCGGAATTACAATTGATTTCTTTCTTTCTTTTTGTTGTTGTTGTTAAACGGATTCTCTGCTCCCTTCAAATTAAACTGAAAGCTGGAAGAACCATCTGATACCAAAATAGCGAGATGTCATGTGGCACACAAAGACGAGCGAGGTGAGAAATACATCAGATGTGGATAGCAGGGCGTAAAGTAGAGAGTGAAGGTAATTACTGTTTTCTCTCTCTCACTCTCTGTCTATATATATATATATATATATATATATATATATATATATATATATATATATATATATATATATATATATATATATATATATATATATATATATATATATATATATATATATATATATATATATATATATATATATATATGTGTGTG
>VUQR01014683.1:36930-52992 GCA_015108515.1 Hemichromis elongatus | reverse complement strand
ACATATCCTCTGCAGCTCTAAAGTTATGACTTATTTTTTTGATGTTTGAGATTTCCTCTTATGGATGTGACTCTGTGCTCTGAGCTCAGGTGGACTGTCAAGGTGAGGCTGGCAGCCAAGGCGTGGGGATGACACTGAGAAGGATCAATTTGACATGCGGTACAGCGAATGTCAGCACAGCTTTTCCATGCCAGCGTCAGAGGAACAGATCAGGGCCGATATGAGTACGTGACTATGCGCACCGCCGGACAGGTGAGCTGATGTCATTAGCGAGCAGGAGATTTCAAAAAAGGAAACTTTCCCTGCTGAGTGAGGAAATTGCAAAGTGTTTCAAGAAGAATAAAAGAGGTCTGTAACTCTTTCAAAAGTTGGTACTGACACGTTTGAAAAGTGAGTGGCATACGAGAGAAAATTGAAAGAAAAAGATGATGAAAGAATAAAGTTGCTATTTCAATCGTTATCTCACTCCCGGGAGTCCAGCTTTGTTACTTTCCTGCTGTCTCATTGCAATCTCTTCCACATCCAGACACTCCACTTATAGCTACGTGCACACACAAGCGACACTTATCATTAATCTATCCAATCATTATCTCATCATTATTGCCTAAACCATTGTCCATTTGTAAGCTGCATACAGCGTGTGTGTGTGTAGTTTTGTGCGACTGCCTTTGTCTGTCTGTTCGTCTACCCGCTGAGCCCCGGGGAACTTTAGCTGTCTGGTGTGGCGTTCCCAGGGGGAAGACTTTGTTAGCTGCGCCATCGGGGAGGGGGTAGTCTTGGTGGGGGCGAGGAAACCGGGGCACATTTCCTGTGGAAATGGGGTTATCACTTCACCAATTACTGGTGCAATTACAGTGGGAGGCCTGCAGAAGCCTGGGAACAAAGCCCATAGGCACACAGATGGGCACTCGATGTGGGGACACACACGAGCAGTATGTGCGCACACAAAATCTTTTCTAGCTCGCAATAAAATCTAATTGTCTCCTTGTTTTTTCTCCCTTTCATGCCAAGTTCTCGCTACTTTACATCTCTCACAAAGCCCGACTGTGTTAGAGAGGGTGATCACGCCGCCTTAAACTCCCGCTGAGTGTCAGAATCCACAATGAGCAATAATGATGAATGAAACTAACCTCCGACGTGAGGCGTCCCAGATGCCGTATTAATAGTCTGCAAAATAGCACAACATGGATCTGGAAAGCCGAGCGCTCGTGTTCGACCAGACTGCACATAGACATTCAGTAATAACACCATTGTCGTTTTTTATCTTTGTATCCTCTGATTTGAGGGGCGAATATTCCCTTTTTCATTTTTCTTACTGTTCCGCACAGGCTCAACTCTTCTCTCACATCGAAACATATGCGCCCACACACATACACGCATGCATACCAGAGCGGAGTTCTAGCCAAACACACAGACACACACACTATATCTGGACTGTGTCACCATGAGACCAGACCCACGTGGACAGCTTGACCTTTGACCCTAGAGGGAACGATTATTCATCATCATCATCACCAGACTGTTCGTTTAGGTCGCTGTGCCGTTACGCGCACACACTAGAGTCCATCCGCTGTTTACTTTTACTCTAATTTGTTTTTTTAAATTCTAATTAATGTGAATGAAGGACCACTGAGAACTCATTGTTTTCGTCTTTCACTTCATAATCACACAGCTACACACAGCCTAGTGTGGGGAGCTGCCCGGTGCGGAGCAATGTTCTGGGTTAGCTCATTTACTAATGGCAACAAAAACAAATCTTTAGCATTAGACAGCTGAAGTTTGTCTATTTTCCCAACCTGAGCTTAACAAGCTGAAATACAAAGGACCTTAAATCACATTTAGGACCACACTATTGGGTCTTTATTTTACCCACATGTGCATTATTTCTCACAATATGTCACTTTTTTAAGCCTCCAAATTTAGATTAAAGTTAATTCTTAGCTCCTGAACAGTTTTGTAATCCGTTAACAGTGAAAAAGTATAGATTATAAGCTATTCGGAGCAAATGGACAAAAATCCAAAAGACACGTGATATTTTTTTTTCCTCCGTCAGATTCAGTTGAGTCAGTGTGACATCTGTCTGTGATTCTGCTGACTCGGAGTCTTCAAGTTCATGACTCTGCAGTGGGCTCGTCCAAAGAGGAAACAATCGCCCTTAGTGGCCTGGACTGGTGACAGAGTCTTAAATAAAATCACCACTGTGTTGTTTCATACACTGTGAGGCAACACATCACTGCTGATGAGCTCGCTCTGCAGCACATTCGTCACCCGCGTCGACCTGTTAATGTGAAAAACGGCTACTAGACGCGTCGCGTGCTTCGTGGTTATTTTTTTTTTAAATGGGCAGCCATGAAAACAAGCAGCTGTCCCCTGATGGTTATGGACAGCCTCGATGTCTACAGCGATTTACAGGCAACTTTGAGGCTCAAACTTGTGAAGCATCTCTGCTGTAAAGCCAGCCCTGATGATCAAACGCATTATCTGTTACTCTGCATCCTCTTGCTTCTTAAACAGGAAAAGGAAGTCTGACTTCCAACCTTTTGTGGCACATGTCTGATCTTTCCAGCGCTGCTAAAACGGAGAGAATCTCATTCTTGTGGTTTCTGCTTCTTATGCAGAGACATGGGAACGTCAGATCGGTAACATGAGAGGTTAAAGGTCGGGGGCTGTAGGCGCAAAATACTCTCAGTGAGCCTCGAACTTGAAGTCCCAAATTAGAAGCTCTTCACAGTCAGTCTCATAAAAACTGACTGAGGAAGCGTTCAAAAGGTGAAAAATAATGAAAAAATGTCCGTTAAAGTTAACGGGAATAGAACAGAAAGTAAAATCCAGACATCATCAGATGGATTTTAAGAGAGAAAACTTTAGTTTTAACACAAATATACATTTCCATCCACTTCCTGCTAATATACCTCTGTATCCTCTACATTTACATTCATATTCTTCATCTCCAGCTTGGCCTCATCTACACCTAACGAGGTAAACTAATGGTCAGAGTAGGTCTTAGCACTATTGATCCCATCTGCTTATGGCTTCCAGCTGGTGAAGACCTCAAGTGTGTTTTGTGCATTAAAATCCCACAATACCACAAAAATACTGCTAACGTCAAGGAAAGCTGTGAGAAATATACATCTGGACAAAGACGAAGACCAAATAATAGAAAACAGCCCAATAAAACTTTTTCCCCCTCCATTCATGACTCTTAAGCTTCAGCTCATTAAAAAATATTGAGCTTCTTTTGTTGTTTGCGTCGTTGCCTCTTTACTGAGTTTTCTAGCCGTCTGGCTTTCAGGACACAGTAGAACAAAGTTAAACTCCCTAAACAACACCTGAATAATGGGAGTAAAAACTCAGCCTCACACCGCTTGAAAAGAATCGCTGACACACAGAAAGAACCACAGAGGAACGGCTGGAAACTCAGCTCTAGCTTATTGACAGCAGGTCAGATTGGAGCAAATGAATACTTGAGGGAAATTGAAGAAATATAAAGCTTGTGGATTTTTACTTAATGGCAGGATAAAGATAGCACTCACATATTAACACCAGAAACCTCCGGAGGGTAAATTTACAGCATGTCCACTGTTGTCATGGGTTGCTGTTGCCAAAGCAAGGGTGTAATTAGACTCTATACACCGTCTCTGTCCAGAAACAGGAGAAACCCCTCAGCCTCAGAGTCCCTAATCAGGGTTTTTTTTTTAAGTCTTAGCATGCACTTAAAGTTTAGTGTGGGTCTTCCAAATATTCTGGAGGAATCATTTTAAACAGGAGGGTGAAGTCCTTGGTAGCAGCTATGCTTTTCAAATTAGTCTGCAAACAGCTAGTAAATTAAGGTCTTCTTCCAGAGAAAAAGTGGTCTTAGTTGAGTCTTTTATGAAGCGTGGGATGAGCAAACAGCTGCCGTTTGACTTCAGCAGTGACAGCCAACCGTAGCGCCACCATTGGGGCCTGGTACCATTAAAATGAATAACAGAGAATATATCCCGATTCTGTGCCAGATACCCATCCCAGTGAAATCCAAGTCTCAGCAACATCCTCAGCCCAGAGCCTGGAAAGCACTGGCCTAGATAGAAACAGATCTGAAAGAATAAATGAATAATGAAATATCTCTTGATTTTAATATCCCTCTGAAGGTTTTTGTGCTTTATTGGGACACGCGGAAAAGAGAAAGGTGTAGGCTGGAGAGAGGGGACAAACTTGTGCACGCCAGTCAAGCGAACAAGAAACAAAACAGCAGTGAAATAAAAGTACGCTGAGGTCGGGTGCTGACTGTTTATCTGCTTCTCTGAGCTGGAAAACACACTAAGATATATTTATACTTAATGGTAATCCATTGAGCTACAGATTAAGCTAACGAGCCTGAATAGCACTAAAATCTGTGAATCCAAATAAAATCCGTGCTGAACTGTGAGGTGAGAACAGCCAGTTTAAAACCAATAAGCCATCCTATCTTTTTGAAACAGCCTGCATTTTCTTTTTACGATCTCTCTCTCTGTTCATTTAAGGCAAACAGTAGCCACATATGCTGACAGTTGCTGGTTTGTGTGTCTCACAGACAACACAGCTGCATAATAAACGTCCTTCTGCATTATCAAAACCAGTCAGCTCACGGCCAGGGCTTTAACTGTCCTTAAATATCACAAAGATTAAAACCAAACTAAGGATTTGTCTTAACTATAGCTTTTTTCTGTAGCGACATTTTCTCTCTTAGAAAACCCAGATTGAGTCCTGCGGACTAGCGCATGAGCAAACATGCATCTGGACACTGATGAACTAATCTACTGCGTATAATAACCACTCAATTTGCATTTTAATAGCGTGTAATTTCCAACGACTCATTACGTTCACATTACAATGTGGGCATTTGTCCAGAAGGAAACAGCAGGATGAGGGTAAAACGCCCGGATTACGCCCCATCACGAGGAATCAGCAGTTTAGAGGTGAGCCATCAAAGCCAGTGTCTCCATTCACACCAAGCAAACTCTGACTTCATTCCAATTCACTACAGAGACTGAATGCTATTAAATGTCTATGGCAAACCAATTGATGAAGTGAATGCCACATGAATAAAACATGACTCGGCCTCTGTGTGAGTTAATAGGTTGGAATTCACTTAGATAAGCCAGCCACAGCTCCTCTGAGGCTTTTATGAAGTTTTGCTGCGGTAATGTGGCGTTGATGAGACCATCATCATCGCCACATCATCGTGACACTTCCTTCAGTTTCAAAGTTGGCAAGGTGGCTGATGCTGATGCAGCTGTGAGGGGACCGATTTAGGAGCTTGTGTGGATTGTGTTTTTATACATATACACATACGTGTAGCTGCGTTCAGGTATGCACCGTTACTGTGTGCGTGATGTCTCACCTTCTGCATCCAGAGTAATTATTTAATGCAATCCACCAAACAGGTTTCACCTAACACATCCCTAAGCAAACGCGTACGTCTGCATGTGTGCGCGGCACACAGATCGTATCTGTAACTGCCATTTTCCCTCAAGAAAACCGCACTATTATTGACTGAATGGCCGGGATAATGGACTCATTAAACACAAGTGTGTCTGTGTGTGTATTGGTGAGCGAATAACTAGGATCATTTAGCCATTAAGAGATAGGTGGAGGTTAGGAGGTAATCAAGCGTGTATTTAAGTATTTAAAGCTGTTTTGTTTTTTGTTTTTTTATTCCGAGACACACGCAAAGCTGTTTGGGCAGGAAGACCTTTCTCTCTGTCAGACTGACCACTATATAAATAATAAATGTCGAGTATTTTTGACATTTATTGTGTTTTAAAATGTTTAAATTCAACACTACAAGTGTGTATTTAATCGGAGTCAGTAGTGACATAAAACAAGTAAACGTTTTACTTACATCTTTTAAATGCTCATCTGTGTAAAGAGAACGCTGTCCTTAAAAGGACAGTCTGAGTCACTGCACTTTTCAGAGATACTGCATGACGCTACATGCCTCCAAACCCAGTGACTGAGAATTCAAGGCACATCTGTTGTGGTTGATAGCAGTGTTGATAACACAAACTGTCTCCACATATACTTTGAGCTGGAGCCCCAGTGGCCTAATGGATAAGGCACTGGCCTCCTAAGCCAGGGATTGTGGGTTCAAGTCCCATCTGGGGTGAACGTGTGATGATTTTTAAAGTAGCTCAGACAAGGCTTGTGGTTTTAGTTTAAAAAAAAAGAAGAAGAAAGTAACATTCACTGTCAGTTGGAAATAATTATCTCACATTCTCTATCCACCACAATCTCCTCTTACACTGCCTTGGCAGCTTTATAATAACTAACATCTTTTCTTGCTGCTGTAAAATTATTACAGTGACCTTTTGATGCATTTGTTGAATTAACCAATTCAGTTTTTTTTTCTTTCTTGAAATCTAATCAACTTATCCAGTCATTATTCTAGACACAGACTCAGGATTGTGAACAGCAGGTATGACTGACAGCAGGGGACGCATGCTAGTTTAATGATCCAGAGATCAATATGGCTAGTGAGCGCTAGCATTGTTGCTTTACTACGTCACCGCTTTTGTCCAATGGTCCCAATGTTGTACGCCCTTTACATTCTGAACTGTCTCTTCAGCACAAGACAGTGGGTAAAAAAAAAAAAAAGTTTTTGTTTTGTTTTGTCTCCTCTACCTTTTCCCCCAGTCGTCTATTTTCCTCGTTTTACTTCATCATCATTTTAACTGCTTCTGCAACACTCACTTAAGTCTTTGGGATGCTTTTGGTTTCTGCTTCAAAGCTCTTTGTAGTAGCCAACTTTCCCCAGTGAAAGGGTGAAATACTTCACTTAAATGTCAGCCTCTACTGATTTTTTTCTTCTTTTTTAGTTAATCGTCTGCTGTGCATCCCATAGGAAAAGGAAAAGCTAAATGTACAGTGTCTCTAAGTGGCCAAAACACATTGAGTAATTACAGCAATTCCATGACAAAAAAAAAAAAACTTCTTCCTGTGTCTGAGGAAAACCTCTGTGGTGATGAGAAGGGAAGTGACCACAGTATAGAGCTCCCACAGAGAGGCAGAAAGAGCGTGCACGCGCAAACGCAAACACAAATAAATGTGTACAATAGCATGATGGTGGGCACCACAGTAAACGCATCATACTCTACCTTTTGTTCTCTTTCCAGAGACGAGCATATTGACCACTGAAGATAGGAAACACACACACAGACACATATATACATACAAACACACGCAAACCTACACCGCTGCTGTTGAAAGACGCGAGGATTCACCTTAACACAATACACGACAAAAAGTAAAATGGGCAGAGATCCTGGAAATGAAGCTGCTCTATTTAAGTACATATGCAGAAGCCTTTAAACGCATGCACCAACACGCCAACGCTCACACACACTCCATATTCCTGTCCAAGAATATGCAGCCATATATATTCAAGGATATGCAGGCACCTATTGTGTCACAGTCACTCAATCAAAGCTACTCCAGATTCCATTAGAGCCAAATTCCCCCCTGAGAGAATCCAGAAAGATTCCCCTTCTCCCTCTCTCTTTACTTTCTAGGTCACAATTGGGTGACTCCAGATTTAAAGTCGAGATTCTACTGCATGTTTCGGCTTATGCAAGGATGTGTAATCAGCTGGTGTCGTAATCAACGGTGGCTCCGGTAAACATGATTAAAGGGAGTTGAGTTTACCTCGCTGTAACTAAAGGCCTCAAAAATCCTTTTAATTTGAAAGGGATTCGCCAGAGCTGCGAGGGCAAATGCTGAAATCCAAATCCTATTTTAATTACAGGATTTTGCTTCCACAAAACTTTTGACCGTCACGTTTGTTATCCTCAAACAGCAAAACCCCAAAACGGGTCAAAGTATTAAGTCCTGCCCTAGTCAGTGGTGACAAGAGCATCTATAGCTACAGTGTTTGTTACGCACACATCATCCTAGAGCCCGCTTGTTTCTTCAGCGAGGCAGACCCCACCCCGCTGCTGCATCCACGAGGGTAAAGTAAACAGTAAAACTGGAGGTGCTGATGCAGAACTTTTAGCAGCCTTTTAGTAGCCAAAATCATCTCCAGTTCACCAACGCATCAGCCAGTAACAGCAGAGTTTGTGCGACATGCTGCACAGTGATAAAAGTGCATGGAGCAAGAGGAAAAAAAAAGTGTGATGCACACAGATGCACAATGTAGTTCTCCACCGATAAACAGCTGAAACTTCAAGTGGCTACAGCTGTCCTTTCCTTTTTTTATAAGGAGGTTCTGTTATGTGTGTCCTTCCACCGCTGCGAGGACCTCACTACGGCGGACACATCGGCCCGGGGCCAAGAAATAATTAATTTGCTGATGATCTGAATCTGGGATT
Source organism: Hemichromis elongatus (assembly GCA_015108515.1). NCBI lineage: Eukaryota > Metazoa > Chordata > Actinopteri > Cichliformes > Cichlidae > Hemichromis > Hemichromis elongatus. Next base: position 44,665 of record VUQR01014683.1, on the reverse strand, counting down.
TCTGCCATGAGATAATTATTTCTTTGTTAGCCATAACTGAGACTAACAGACAAGGACACATTTCCAAATCCGGGAGGAGGGGGTGAGGCGGGGTGACGGGAGGTTTGAGGTGCCGTCATGGAGAAGGTCTTTCGAGTCTGAAACTTCATTAACGAAGTGCTTCAAAGGGGCTGGCAAAAGATTTGAGTTTGACAGGAAATTAATCTCGAGGTGATAAAGCAGTCCTTGTGTATGAATTCTCCGTGCTTTCATTACGCTTTGGGAAAACTTCTCTATTGATAAGGATAACACTGTAATTGGGTATTTGCCAAAGAAGCAGCATGTAAATGTCTTCTCATAAAGCTACTCCAGATAGAAACTGAAATACAAGAAGAAGAAGAAGAAGCAGCAAGACTTTTTGTCTGGCAAAGTCTCAATTTAGCCAATAGAAATCCAAGACAAATTAAAAATAATTACCCAGACTGCCAGCAGCAAACATCCTCCACACTGTCCCACGTGATCGGCTGGTTCATCTATACCTGCTGTGCCTTCTACAGTTACACTTGCACACTATTTTCTTGTGCAATAAGAGCTTTTTTGAAACACTCCTGTAAGTGCTGCATTTAAATCAGTTCTTTCTTTTCTTCTTTTTCTTTCTCATACCTTTGTTTTTTATGTCATTTGCCACGTCTGACTTGTGGGTTTACAAAGACTCTTAACTTTCAAGAATATGCTGCTATTATTCAAAAGAGACAAAAGGACAAAAGCGCTACTTTTCATTTAAAGCGTCAGACCTCAGCAAGGTGGGGCTAAAGATACGGCTGTCGCGCTCCGAACCTGACTACTGGAGGATGATTGATTTAATACAGGTGTTTAGAGAGATGGAGGACAATATAAGAAAGAAAAAGAGCCGATGGAGACAGGTACATGAACAGAAAGGCTTTGTATAATTTATACGCGAGTTGCATAACAGTGTGTGGGCATTAACAGAAGCACGAAGAAAGAAAAGTGGGGGAAAAAAAACGTGAAGCGCTGCATGATTCTAGCCACCTGCACCTGAAACACTAAAAGAAAGATGAAGAGGAAAGCTCAGTAAATGACGCGCTGCTTCTTACCAGAGTGTGTGAACTGCAGTCTGGGTTGAGATGCTCTCCACGCTCCTGTCAAGGTGGCACCGAGGTGGACTAGCAGGACCGCCGCCACCAGCAAATACATCCTCCTCCTCATTGCGCACGGGGAGTCCAAGTCTGGCTTCAAATCTACTCAATTCTTGCAGCTGACACACTAACTCAGTGTAGTACTCAGGGAAAGGGCTAAGCTGGCTGCCAAAGTAAACCGTCCCAGTCACAGTGATGTCCAAGTGTGTCAGGCTTTCAGTCCAGATCCTTAAAATAATTCAGTTTTTCACAGAAAGGTAAGACGTAGCACTTACGCTCAAACTTTACCTTCTCTGTGTCTATGATGCTATCTGTGCACGCACGCGTCAGAGGTGGAGGCAAAAACGTACTCCAAGAAAATAAGTGAGTCGTCTCTCTGCTGCCTCCTCGCAGCCTGACAGCTCTCTTCTGTTCTGTCTCTCGTTCCGGCTCCTCTCTACATGTGCTCGCTGTCTCCCTCCCTCCCTCTCTCTCTCTCTCTCTCCCTCCCTCCCTCCCTCCCTCTCTTTCTCAGGAAGGAGAAGGAAATCCCAGATCTTTGTGACCACACATATGCAGACGTCCTCGCCTATTCACTCCGCTCCGGGTAAACCTTGTTAAAGTGGAATTGAGACGGAGAAATCAGCTTTCATCTTTATTCCCCATTCTCTTAGTCTCTCTCCCGACTTGTCCTTATTGCGCTTCCTCTCTCACTCACTCTTTTTCTTTTCTTCTCCTGGCTTTATATTTATCAAACACGCTGACTTCAAAAAAAAAGAATGAAATGAGAAAAAGGTGGCTGAAAAGATGATTTCTTTTAAAGCAACAGGTATATACACACGTTTACTGGTTTAACCACTCAATGAAAATAGGTTTTCTGAATCGATTAAAAATAAATCTACTGTTTATGACAGGCGGAAAAGGCTTTAAAGCTTTTCTATGAACTAAAAGGTTCCAGCCTCAGGACTGCATTCAGGTGAGGCCAATACATGAAACACAATCAGGGGCGGAGCCAAGAGGTGCACTAAAAGTAAATGAGTGAGGTCTTACAGTCAGTTCCAAAACAACCCACACCAAACTCTTCCCTCCAGTCTCTTCCCCTATCCTCATTATTTTCTCCTTTTCCACTCCTAACCCAAATGCAATCATTACAGAGCCCGTGCCTTCTCTCCTGCTCTGTTATTTTCATTACATACCGGCTCACTGGAGTACAGCTGCGCCGGGCTGAATTTTTCACCAGCTCGAGTTCAATCACAGGCTAGCGGGGACGATTTATTCATTCTCCGGGATAAATAATGAATTTAGGTTACGTGCAAATGAACAAGTATACGCTCCCTCTGAGGATTTCTGCTTTGTAAATGATTTATTCTCCGAGCTTGTTTGTTATTGCATAATTAGTGCAGGTTTTTCTTTAAATATGACCCAGCGGTTTAATTATGTGATTAGATGTCCTCTGTCTTGGTGTTTACACAACCTCATAGAGCTTACTGTTGGTGGAGGGCAAATCTGGTCAAACTCGCTCATTAATTAAGCTATTCAATTAGTGAAGGAGAAAAACTCTCTCTGTATCTGTAGAGACTCGCCTTGTGCTGACACCATGCACCAGTAAAGTGACCTCGGGCAAGACGTTACTGCAAATGCATCTCTTGGTAATTAAGTGACGCTTTGAGGCTGCGGTCGAGGAAAATAAGTGTCACTGAATCTCGGATATATTCATGTGCTGTTTTGTATCGCTTAGAACTAATGCATGATCATTTCTGCAGTTACGGTACTGCCAGCAGTACTACTGCTTGCTTACCTCTCATTATTGCAGTGTCAGTCCTTGTTTCATTCATCCTGCAGATCACCTGCCAGTAAAACAGTGCATATAGTAGTGTTGCTTTCATACGGTTATCACGTCCTACGCTAACCGCCCGGGCTAGTTTTGTGTTTTAGACAAACAGGTAATGCAGGGCAGAGAGATCCTCTGCAATAGATATGCAAATGTTTTATGTTTGGACGTGTTGTATCACTTGTGTTTTGAGAGTTTAAAAAATCTGGGTAGCACTTTATCACACAGCCTTCCAGATTTAGCATTAAATTACAAAGTCTTTTATTTGAATTTAGGGTGTAATCGTACCTAAAAATTCTTAGCAGATAGTACGCTAGTATAAGGAGGTAATAATTCAATTCAACTTTTTACTCTAAGAAACTTTGGTGTGAGTAACTTCTAAGTATTTTAGTGGGAAAACAAACACTCTACAAGTACTACAAGTGTCTCTATAGCCTTATTCTCTACAGGCGAGGTCAGGCGAGGTTAAGCTTCTCCATAATGTCATCTGTACCCCTAAAAGGTAGATGTACACCTGATGTAAGAAGGGAAGATTAAGCCACTCCACAATATGACCTTACCTGTAAAAGTAAAGCATATTTAAAGGGTAAAAGGGGAAATAGTGTTCCTTTGAAATACCTGGAAGTTAGTCGCTACTTAAAATCGCATCTGTTTTTTTTTTAATTGTTTCCCTCTTTCATTAGTGTACCGTACACTGTAGGTAGATAAAAATACAACCCAAATTTTGGAGGAAAACCCACTGATATTGTGTGTTTTTACTGTGGATTACTTCGATTAAGTGTTGAGGACATGGAATGTTATGCTACAACAGCTAGTGGTTCCTGTCCTATTGCACCTTGAAGCTGTTTCTACCGCTTCTGTCGGTAAAGTGTCAAACTTGCAGTCAGACGTGACATTGTAGATGACGCTACTGCAACTGAAAATGAGGAAGAATGGGATGCTGTAGTAATCATTTACACATGTGAGACTCCACTGAGTCAGCATTAGCTGTCTTTCGATATGCATTTTCTGAACAGCTGATTCAAATTGTGCAAGAACCTGGTAAAGCTACAATTTCACCTGTCAGTAATGCCCCAAATAGAAATGCTCACCAGCAACTCAACAGTGCTACTGACGATGCAGGCTCTTCTTCTTCTTCGGGGGCTCGTGGTGCTGATGTTCACTTTAATATCTAAAGAGAAAAAGTGCAAAATGACAAGCTTAAAAACATTAATGTTGCATGCATCAGCCTTCTAAACCCTCAGGTCATTAAGCCAGGATAATTAGAAGCTCGTTGCCAATCCTGCCAGAGTCAGTCTGCTTGTTAATTGTAACTAATGACCTCCCAGTCAGCCCGGACAAAAAGCCTCCGATTTCTCTTTGACACGTTACGTCATTTGTCAATTAGCATCCGAGCTCTGGCTGCTAAAACCAATTGTTAGTGGTCTTGGATCCCACCGCAGCTATTTTCTGCAAACCAGGCACACACAGACACACGTCCATTTATTCATGCACATTCCCCGTGTTTCGTGAAGTGAGTTAAATTGCAGCAGTTAATGAGCAGCTCATTGTCGTCCTGTTCTTCTGTTGGGCTTATGCACTCCTATAAGGCTGACATGACATGAACCCTGATGCCAGTAATTGTAAATGACAGTAATGGTTCACAAGCCAATGTAAGTGATTTAAAAACAAACAAGCATGAGCTTCATTTAAGTGGCCTTTTGATGCAAATAATCACACATTGAGAATAAACACCAGAGCTCTGAAGGGTCAAACGTTACAAACTGTAGCCATGTTTATTAACTGCACTATAGGATATAATGGGGCTAGGAGTAATTAGAGTCCTAATTAGCTCGAACCATTATTCCAAGCTAGTCACTTCAAATTTTATATTACTGCTTGATAGCAGTGTTTACTGAACTCCTTTATATGCCATATCTGCCATATTTGTGCTATATGAAAAGTTTTACCATGCTCAAGTGATTTTTAGATTAGCATAAACTGTCCGAATCCAAACTATAAACATCTGGAAAGAAAAAAAGGTTGACCATAATTTGGTCAGGGTGCTAAAATGTAAGCCTGTCTGTGCCTTAAACTTATTCAGTACACTCGTTATAGTTCACTTCCATCATAGGAGTAGGACTATGCTGCCATCTTACGTTGCTCCTTAGAGCCTACCTAAATGTGATCTCGCAATCCCGCGAGACTCTGGACTAATGGTAATCTGGCGTTTCACCAGCACAGCGAGCGACACATTTGTAATGACGACTGTGTACCGCTAGAGGTCAGTCTGAGATCGTGTGGTCTGAATTCAATGGCCTGCTGTTAGAGAAACATTTTAAAAGTCTGATATGGTATTTTTTTCTAAGCTTATTTCAACTACCCAAATTTATAAAGAGTATTTTGTGATGAAAAAAGTTTATCTAGTTAGGTGAAATAAATTCTGTATCGCAAGAATTAGTTGTAGATTCACTCTTTATATTTGTAAAAAAAAAAATGATAATAGTCATTTTAGAGTGGGGTAAACTTACTTTGTGTTGTTTTTAATATACTTTTCAGATGTTAGAATAAAACATAGATAATAGTTATTACTGCGGTTGTATCCTCGTGAATGGTTAAACTTTCATTTACGACTGTCGTTATTTGGTTTTCGGCTATTTTACTTTGGGCTAAATATATTTTTTAAATTAGCCAGTCCGGTTTAATCCCAAGGTGAGGTCGGGAATTGAATTCTTTAGCAGATTAGATGGAGTTTACGGCAGGGTGGAGAGTGTTTTGGAGGGAGTGGACTTGACAGTTCTCGTCCTCCGCGCTCCCCTCATGATGTGTTGGAACCTTTTGTGCGGGGGCGCGGCTGTCGTGAGCGCGCTTTGTTGGGGGAGCTGTCGATGGGTAGCTGTTAGAGAATTAAAAGTAGACCCCAAAACATTAGCATTTTTATGAAGTAACAGCTAAGAAACCCAACTGGTAGCTTTATTCCTCTTCTTCTTCTTCCTCTTTTTTTGTGTCTGTGTCGTGAATCCTAATTCTTGTTCTACCGGAGAAACAGAGACTCACGGGTGACGGGACACCCAGCGTTTAAAAATAAAACTTTTGGAAACAACAAGAATAGGTGGGTGTATAGATGAGTCACAATCACGGGGAAATCCTTGTCATACCCTCTGTCCAAAGTCGTAACAAAAACTACACACCAGTCATACACACACTAAGGACTGAGCAGCCAGTCGTACCAGTCCAGAGCAACCACCGAAGATCGTCTAATTGAAAGATGACTATCGAGAAAGTATAACAGGGTGTGAAAGGCAAATCTTGGGCGGCAGCTGCCACATAGATGACCCTGCTAATTAAGAATAAGGAAATAGGCATTATTGCGACGCAGCACCGAGACTCGTTGTGATTCACTGCCGGCTTGTTTGGATGATGTATACAAGAAACCACTCAGTCAGTTTCAGCCATTATGGCTCTTAGAAAACCTGTTCATGAATCAAACGACACTGAATAAATGCTGATTAATGGGGAAATGTTCTTTTACCAAAATTATTAACCACAGTCGTTCCCAGAGGTGGGTATGGGTGGCACCAGCCCCCTTAAAGATTTTGTGTATAACATCAACTCTAGTCACGCAAGCATTTTACATTGTAGTCAACACCATTTATTTTAAACCTTTAATTATTTTGTGAATAAAAGTCAAATCATCTTTTATGATAAAGATTAAGCATCATATAATAACTTAAAGTAGTTAAAGTATTAGTAATTTTAATAAACAAAATAGCAATGTTAATAATGATTTTATATTCCAATAATATGATCTAATGCATGTGATTCTGGAGTGTCACTCTATACTGGAAGATAATATGGGCAAATGTAAAATGAAGGCAGTAGCATACAGAGCAAGCTAGTACACTGATGTAATGCACAGATATTTATTCATTGCCCAAGATACTGTTGTTGTGAGGGTAAAATAAATGTTTCTGTTGTGAATAAAAATAGTTCCAGACTGAGGGGCCAGCGTCAACACTGACGTCAACACTGTTGTAGTCGTGTATCTTGAATTAAATTGCAGTGATGCTCATGTGAAATGAGATCATTTCCTGTCAGGAAGTTGACGGGACGGTTTTTGTTTTGTTTTTTTCAGTCTTATCATGAGAATCGTCTTAAATTACCCTTGGGAGATAGTGTTCAGTGGATCCGGATGGAAGAGGGTGGTAGACTGGTCAGCACTGTTGGTTTGAATCCTGTGTAAAGTTTCCCTGTGTGTGCGTGGGTTCTCTTCAAGTACTTTGGCTTCAGTTCAAAGTTCAAAGGCTTACACAGAGTTTAGTTAATTGGACAATATAAATTTGCCATAAGCCTCGTGTGAATGGTTGTCTGTGTTCAGCCTACAATAGACAGCCTTTGACAGCTGGGCTTGGAAGAGGATGGATGGATCTCAAACACAATGTTATGCCCAAAAAATTCAAAATTCAACCCTATAGCTTGGTTTGGAGATTATCACTATTTTTCTTAACATCTTTCAAATGACAATTGCTAGCTAATGCTAATGTAAAACATAATCTGAACACTTCTGCGAGGAAGGAACAAGAAGTTTATGCAGGGTGGCGCATACCTCTTAAGTGAAATGTGTGAAGATCCCCTATATGTAAATAGGGTCAACAAATATTTTTAAAAAACAATTTCAAACTATGCATTGCATTTTTATCGCTTCTTAGAAAAATTAGACAATTTTAGTTGTAAATGAGGCAAATAAAAGGTCTTTATGTATTTATTTAATAATAATAATAATAATAATAATAGTAGTTGGGGGGGGGGG
>VUQR01014683.1:0-36910 GCA_015108515.1 Hemichromis elongatus | reverse complement strand
TTTGTATTTATGAAAAAAAAAAAAAAAGAAAAAAAATGGGGGGGGGGGGGGGGTCTCTGCAGCAGGGGGCCAGTTACCCCCCTTTGTCTCCATGCAGATCCGCCCTTGGTCTGTAGAACAGCGAGTCTGAAAAATAAAGGACTTCAAAAAAGATCCGTATGAAATGCTGCAAAGTGAGGGTTCTTCCCTTTTTTCTTGCTCGCTCCCTCACAAGCCGACCGTTTCACTGCAGATAACAGGCTCTTGTGTAACCCGCCCCCTCTCTTTTTTTCTTAGCACCTATTGGACGACTCTCTTCTTCTTCCTCTTATCTCATTGGACAGGCGGACCAGGCAATGAGCTCATATTGGTTAAAAATAGTTGGGCCCGTGAGTGGCTAAAAATAGAGCGGTATATAAAGCCGGCAGTTCAGCAGCGTTGCTCGCTAGTCTTCCCCGGCAGTTAGCCGAAAGGGTAGGGAAGGAGGGGTAGAGAGGGCGAGACCGTCAGAAAGAAAGAAAGACGGGAAGGGAAGGAGCCACACAGCAAAAGAAAGAAGGCAGCATCGGCACCCTCCCCTTCAGCTCATTCCTCTACAAGTGTTGCGCTAGAGACAGCATGTCTTATGTCTTACATGCCACCAGTTTTGGGTGGAGTAGGCAGTGACGAACTTCCTTCCTTCCTCTTCGACTTCGTGGGTTTCGCTCTGAATGCGTCTTTAGAGAGCACCAGTCATTTCTATGCCTAGCCAGCAGAGATCTCACAGTTGAGGAGGTGCTTTTTAATAAGTCGGAAACACCCTTAATATGTCTGTTAAGTGTCTGTCTCTATAGTCACAGCTGGTGTCGTTGTGACTACAACAAACTGCAGTGGTTCTAACAATGATGCTTCTTGTATCTGTGTTGTGTTTGCCACTTTGCATTTTAATACTGTTATTGCGAACTTTACTGAGGCTGAAGCTGTGCCCGTTTAATGACAAACAGGAAACAGATGAGATCGTGAGGGCAGACTGAGAAATAAGAATAGAGTACAACACAGCTTATTTAGCCAGTTTGCGGATGAGGCCCTCTCCTACAAGAAGGTCCGCAGTCACAGAGGTCGGTCCTGTGCAGTCTGGGAAGCTCAAGTTGACATGGTTCCTCTCACATTCGCCCACTGTGCCTCTTGTAGTTCACTGTCGAAGACCTCTTCCTACCTGTATACTAGAGGCATATTGTTTATACCATTTAACCGATTTCCTCCAACCATACCACACAATTCTCCCTTATATGCTGCCAAAGGTCACATTGGGCGATACGTGCATTGTACTGAGCAAATATCTTGTACCTCTCATTTACTTATGTTCTGGAAATGGGAAACGGGTGCAGAGATTTATGGAAATGTGCATGTAAATACAGCTTATAAGGCAAAAAGAGTTTGTTTTTGAACACAGCCTGAGCTCTCTTATTCAAGCTTTCTTTTATTCTTTTAAGTAGTGCAGGACATTCAAAGCTCTTGGTCGGATGTGGGCTGCTGTCACGATGATGCCACACTGCTTCAATCATGTTGAGATCTGGGCTCCGACGAGGCCAATCCATGACTGACAGTGGTCCACTGTGTGTTTTACTGCACTGGCAGTGTGTTTTTGGATCACTGTTGTGCTGAAAAATAAAGATGTGGCCAATCAGACGCGTTCCAGATAGTTTTTAATGGTGGATCAAAGTCTACTTACACCAAAGCATTAAAGAGCCTCCATTGTGTTTTACAGATGGCTCACTGTTGTGCCTCTCTCTGCTGGCCGTCTTCTTTATATACTAATGACAATTTAAACCAGAAATTTCAGCTTTGGAGCCACCACTCTATCAGACCTGTTTTTGATGATTTTTAGTCCAGTTCTTAATGTGTAATTTGTAATTCCTCAAGTCTTTTCTCCCTGTTTTCCTTCATTAATCATGGCTTCCTGATAGATACCCTTCCACTGAGACGGTTTCTGATGTGCACACCTTGCTGGGAAATGCCAAGTTTCTGTTTGTGCAAGAAAACCTGTCGATCGAAAAGCTTTGGAAGACCTTTCAAAAACCTGGAGAACTAAAACTCGAGACCACTTTATAAAATGACAAGAAAGTTGGGCTGCTTTGAAACAAAGTGATGAAGAAACGAGGGTGCCTCAGGGCTTTTGCACGGCCTGTTTTTAAGTAATAGAGCAGCTGGAGTTTGATATCCCCTCCTTTTGAAAGGTCCTTTCGCATCAGGCCTGGTATTATTATTCAAACTCTGCGAATATTAAATGAATTCTTAATTTCTGTTTCCGTGTCCTCTTGCACTCCAGGGCGATCGTTACTTTCCAAATCATGATTTCTGTGTTCACATTAAAGTGTCTGGCAGCACAAGAAAGGAACTGAAACAGCCAGATCGTTTGATTGCTTAGAAAGAATGTACACGTGCTAAACACACAGGTAGTTTTTTTTTTTCTTCCTTAAGTTACAAAGGCATATGTAGCCCTTGCTCCATGCGAGTACCATCCTGCTCATACATTTAATCCATTTTATTCCTGGATTTCCACTCCTCCACACTGCATTACACAACCGCTGCTGGACACAGAGTGGCACCGCACTCCGCACACGCTTGCAGATTCTCGATTACTTGCCCCACAACATCCAGCACCGTCCCACGCAGGCTGAAACAGCCTCACCTCAGCATCCCACACACTCTCTGCAGCGCAGGCCTCGGTGCGAGAGCGCTGGCACATCATCTTTGAGCGGTACAGTGTTACTTTCTGCTCTCCAAGAAGCAGTCATCCTTAACGACTGGTTATTTATCAGGGTTGTAATCAAACTTGAGCAAGAATTAGCTTTTTATTTAAGCTTAGTTCTTCCTGACGCTCGGGTTTGGCGACTTATCGTTTAAAGGCGCAGTGGGAATGCAATTTCGTATTTCCATCCTGAGTTGAGACTTATCAGTTTCAACTGATCTCAGACCACAAAGTATAAAATAATGACCACATTCTGTAGCACAAATGAAGTGTGCACGACTGAAGCCTCCTGTGAGGGACTAAATCCTAAACCCTGATCATCTGAGCTGTATTCTGCAGGTCATTTAGTGCAGCCCCCACGTAACGTTAATTCAGTTTCTGGTAGCAGCAAGATTGAGTCTTCTGCCTCATGCCATCTCACTTTGGGGTTTTTTTTCTGAAAGAAAGAATTGGTTCCTTTTAACATGCTCTATTGCATCTCAAGTCGTTTCACTTCCCCGCAGCTGCTGTCTGGATTTTTCTCTAGGGTCACCATGCTAGTTTTACTTTTACGTATTCAGATGTAGCGTTGTAATCTTTAAACATAAAGCCACCATTACATTAAAACATTAAACCATCAATCCATTCATATTACATGTTTATTGACTGAGCCAAAGTGCTCTTCCCCAACCAGAAGACGATAATGAATAGGAGCTGTGTGTTATAGAAAGTAATTTATTACACAAACCAAAGCTAGTTTACAAATAGTTTCCAGTCATGTGCGTGTGTATAGCCTAGTATGAACAAACCCACATCTTTTTTTTTTTTTAATTTTTATATTTACAGACTTTGCATACAGCTTGTTTTTTCCTGTTCCTTTGTTTAAATCACTGCTTCAGCATCCAAAATAAGGACTTAAAAATATAATAAAAACTACAAATAAAAATGATTTGTACATGAGACTAAAGTTTGTTTTCCTTTTTTTGTCTTTTCAGCCAACAGTGTGTTCAAAAACAAACAAACAGAAAAAAAAAAAAGCCAGCACTAATTGTCCTAGCGATGCTCTAGACAGGCAGCCGAGAGGCCAGCCTTTCTCCTGACTGCCCAAAAACAGCATTTGGCGGGATGATTGATCGGTTATTACAACCAACTGTAAATCATCAGAAAAATTCAGGTAAAGCACAGAGAGAAGGAAAAAACAAAAACCTAAGCAACATAAGTATTCCCTAGTCTTCCACCTCTTATTTTCTTTAAATACTGATAGACAACATGTTTATGACATTTTTTTTTGAAGAAGTAGTTGGAAATAAAGTATAAAAACAAACACAGCGAGACTGGTTTCTAGAACAGGCTCCTCCCCGTAGACCAGGAAGAAGAACAGGAGGGCACAACACTTTCACAGCAGAGAGCCAGAATCTGTCAGTGAATGCACAGAAAAGCCAGGAAAGGCTGGTGACTAACCAATCCTCAGACTGGACATGCTTACAGTTTCCTTTTTCTGTTATTAAAACAAACAATTTAAAAAAAAAACAAAAAAAAACACGACATTAGCAGCAGGTGGTTATTTCTTGCTCTGCATTAAGTGACGCGGCTCACCTGCATGTTATACAAAATCCACCTGGCTGGCCAACCTGACAATTCTGGCATTTCTATGCACTGTTCTGGGATAAAAAGGTCATGTCACTTTGTTATGTTTGTCTCTCTTTAACCGTTAATGGCAGATGGCATCAACAGGTAACCTGTAAAAGGGATAGTAAATCCCAGGCAGCCATCTTTTCGCCCTTTAAAAATTAACCTGATCTGCTTAAAGTACAGTTGACCTTTCTACATGCCTACACAAGCACACACACGTAATAGTCATAGTCATTCATCCCAAACAGGGAAATCAGTGGTGTGCATGTAAACATTACTCTCCTCTCCTTGTTCTTTTTCCTGGTCTTAAACCAGAGGAGAATGAGCACCAGCATCCAGCTGTGGAACAGGAAGGGATGGGAGCAGAGCCATGGCAGTCTGCTCAGGTGGGTCAACGCAACACAGGAAGCCACGATTCACCTGCCATTTCCACTGATTCAGTCTGAAGAACTTGAATGTTAAAGAACCATCAGATGTGAACTAAAGTAGACAAACCAGCTGCAGTTAAGATCCCAGCATGTTTATGCTCATCTTGCCTGGCCACCAAAGGCACATGGCTGCTAACCTGGAAAAAACTAAACCCGACTTTGTTTTCTAAACCACTACGATGATCTGAAGCAAGCAGATTGTGATGAGATGCACTTCAGATGTTATTTAAAACAAGCAGCTGGCCTCAAATAAGAACAGCACTCCATGTCAGACGTCTGCAACAGATTATCCAGTAGAGGCTCAATGTGTTTGTTAGAGAGTCTAAACAGAGGATTAACCACAAAAAGAAACTAAAAGGCACGTGAGCATGCCCCATGCCTCTCCAGTAACACACCCCACCTAACATCACGTGACTACTAGTTTAATCCTATGAATAAGACAGTTTTTCTTCCATTGGATTGAAGTACTAGCTAATACACCTCAAATTTGTTTCAAGCACCATTGTGAGGAGCACTCAATTTATTTAACTGGCGATTTGTCTCCTATTGAGGGTCGTTTTAACTGACCTACGGCCTACAGCATATAACGAGTAAGATAAAAGTGCAAAACTAGGAAGGGATGCCCTGGCTTCCCTGTCTCATCGTGGCCACTTCAGAACTTCATACATCCCATCCCTTCATCTTCCAAACTTCACACCATCTTAGCCCCAATTCCAGGCAGGAGCACCTGGGGATGAAGTCCACTGGTGACCTTTTACAGTGGTACTTATTTACTGTGCTGTCCGTTTCCCCATCCATCTGTCTGGTCATCCACTCAGGAAACTTTAAAAATTTGTTATTGTCCCTAACTCCCCGTAATTCATGAGTAACTTTACCAGTCAGCTAGATTTTTATGAAGGACTCCTAAGGATCTTTATCAGTGTAAGTGGCTTGTTGAAAAGTAACTGTACCAGCGTTTGGCTGGTCGCTGGTGTAAATTTCCCACCCAGATGGTAAACCCACAGGTAAAGAGCCCAATGGTTTACAGCGGTAGTCGTTTACCATCTCTCTTCCCTCCGTCTCCCCACCTGTACTTCGCCATCAAAGCCTTCCAAGTCCAAGTCCCAGGGTAAATTCAGTCCAACAAACAGATTACAGCGGTAGTCATTCACTGCGCTCTTTTCTTCCCATCCCTCCCTCCCTCCCGCTCCCATCTTGTAATCCCTCTGTCCCTCCCAAGCCCGGTCCCAAGGGTAAAGTAACCCAGAGTGAAAACAGTCCAAATATGATGGCCAATTTACAGTAGAACACATTTATTGCCCTTCTTTCCACGACGGGCCTGCAGTGCTGCCCTGGTGGCCATCTCAAACACCTCCCGGACGCCGTCCTTGGTCTTAGCAGAGCACTCCATGTAGCCGAATGCTGCAATCCGCCCGGCCATGTCTCGGCCCTCTTCTGACTTCACTGGCTCCTATTGGCCGAGGAAAACAAAGAAGTCGTAGTTTAGAAACACACATATTCTAGATGAATGTTTAATCTCGACCAGCTTTTGCTCCAGTAACTGGCAGAAACACGGCACAACTAATTCAAGATCTAAAAATCAAAGGAACACTTAAGATTCACTCTCATTTAGTTCAGAACAAACACGTTAATTCAAACTAAATAAAAAGTCATGTACCTGTTTCATCTTGGCCAGCTCTCTGCGTGTGTGCTCGTCATTACGCAGATCTTTCTTGTTTCCTACCAGAATGATGGGAACGTTTGGACAGAAGTGTTTGACCTCCGGGGTCCACTTCTCTGGAATGTTTTCTGTAATGGACAAAGACCAGAGACGGGAGGCATAAACAAACAATACCTGCAAATCATTTAATTGTTTAAGTGTTGTAACTGTCAGACTAAAATTGAATTCAGAGCCATTTATGTCTGAGCTGACTTTTTGTTTTTGTTTTTTTGCTTGAAGACAGACCTTCCTACAACCGCTACAACTGAATAAAAGTGATGCTTATATATTCTCCAGTGGTGATGTGTCGATTCCTGCTCCTGTTCCAGTGGACTGGTTTATCTATTTGTAGATCGCTTTATCTCACTTAAAGGAGAAACCAAGCACTATTGACCAGATAATCCCATTTTTTCATAGGAAAAGTGCCACAAACCACCATTGCATTCTTTGCAAAAACAAACGCATTTGATGTCACAGCAGTTGAATTTATATTTAAATGTCATAGCAGAGTAAAAACCAAGGTTGTCAGTGTTCTGATTAGTCTAACGTATAAAGGGCAGTTTAAAATTTAAAATTAGAGCTTACGCAGACATAATCAAATTCTGTTTCTGAAAAGAAGAAAGGGTTCTGCTTTTATCTCCACCGAGTATCAAATGTAGTCTTACTTGGTCAGCAAAAAATGTTGCTTTGAAGATATATGACAATCTTTAGTGCAATAAGACTTTGTTTTATTACAACTTTAATGTCCTCTCATCGAATCTCATTTAATGAATCCCTGGCAGTTTAATTTTCTCTTGCATTTATCACTTCATTTTATGTACAGCCATTTCCATGTGATCAAGGAAGTGCTGTTAATATTCATTATGAGGAAAAAAGCTACGACTTTATGTTTAACAGCAGGAGTCAATGACACTACATGACAAATGAGTTGTTACTCTGTGTGCATACAAATCTAAGTAGTTCCTTACATTAGAAATATTTTCTGATGAATTCAGAAATCAGCAAACACAAACGAGACATTTGGTTATATTTATGTCATGAATATATGCAACTGTGAGAGTGTGTTTGCTTTCTACACACCCAAGCTGTCAGGGCTGTCTATGGAGAAACACATGAGGATGACGTCAGTGTCTGGATAGGAGAGAGGTCTCAGTCTGTCATAGTCCTCCTGACCCGCTGTGTCCCAAAGAGCCAACTCCACCTGACCAACATTGAGTGAAGAGAAGGCAAAAAAGGACAAAAGAAAAGATTTTATAAAAAGAGAAAACGATTTGAAGGGGGACAGAAAAATGGGTCATTTTCATTTTTGATCAGGATAACTTTCACACTAAAGCCAGCAAATAAGGTCAGTAGACCTGCAGCAGAGAGTCCTGATAACAAAGGCTTTTTTGCAACCGTAAAACTGGCAAGGATTACTTAATCACTAATTATAGTTTCAAAAAGACCTGAAAGAGTGATGATCTATGATATGGAAATGCAAAATGCAATGCAAAGCCTTGGTTCATTCTGCATGTGCCATTTAAATTCTGAGACAATACAAAACATGACAGATCCAGACATCAAATCTAAATGGTAAAAGGTGACGTGTGGAAAAGTGTCACATTTTAAGTAGTGCGAATCCTTTGCAGCAGCACAGGAGGTTAGAAATCAGACAGCCAATAAAGACTTCCCGTCCCAGAATCCTATTAACCCTCAAAGAGGTCAGGACTCATGAGTTTGTGACTGATGAGGCTGGCTGCCGCATTTATCTGGGAAGAACCAACTCCGCCCACACAGAATATATGTGGAGTGCTACATAATCAAATCCACTGAACTCCTAAGCAGAGCGTCCTGCTATATTTCATATAAACCTCAGCGCAAACAACGAGCTACAAACACTTTTTAAAACACGATGACCAAGATCCAAAAGAAACCAGACTTAGCAGATGACTGCTGTTGTGTGAAGGAAGATGTGAAAATGGAACAGTACAGTTTTATTAACACTTGCTCACTTGGCCCTGAAGGTAGAATTAAAGCACTGAGCATGATTAAGCACCCAGGAAATGAGTTCCAGCACAAAAACCAGTGCAGATACTACAGAAGGGAATAATGTGCTGTGGCATTTAGAAGACCCAAGACTTTTTCAACTGCGTTAGTAAAATATTCTCCACCATTTTTTATTCTTTTTTTACATCAGGTAAGAATCCTTAAATGGCATTTTTTCACAGGGTAAAACAGTCCCTTATGCAGATGGGCCAACGGGTCTAAAGGTGATTTAGTCCATTTACCTCAAAGCACCACCCTTACATAACACATAAGTATCAGTAGGTAGCGTAGTAGTACAAATCCCTGCAGTTGTCTCACCTGTTTGCTGTCCACCTCTATGTCAGCAACGTAGTTCTCGAACACAGTGGGGACGTAGACTTCAGGGAACTGATCTTTGCTGAAGACAATTAGAAGGCAAGTCTTCCCGCATGCTCCATCCCCCACTATTACCAGCTTCTTACGGATGGCTGCCATCCCTGGTGGAACACAAAAAGGAACACTTTAAACAAGGAACCACAGCAAAAGCATTGCATGAAGTATATGTACAGCATGGCATTAGAGCATATCATTTGAATGCATAAAGCCACTCACTGTAACCACTGTTCACAAATAACATTTGCGACACAGGTCTTGTTTTCTCTGCCAATTTTAAGCATGAGAACAGAGAAAAATGTGAAAGTTGAGAGTCACATCTGTGCTACATAGAAGGGTAGTGTTGCATGGTGCACCTGAACTATGCAACACTACACTTAACACCTTTAAACCACAGCTGAAAAGCAATTCTCTTACAGACGCCACCAGAGATGTAAAATGGTTAATAAAAAAAATTTGAAAGGGAGAAATATATTGGCATTATTATTAAAACTGTGGTTCGAAAACAAGGTATACTTAATGAATAAAAAAAATGGCAAGAAAAGATCAGGAATCATTGTGTACTGGGGTAAAGTTAAACTTCCTGCATGCTACTACACAGTTTTTTTTTTTAATTATAAGGTTAATTACATCATTCACAATGATGTAAATGTAAAATTGAGTGAATAACTGTAACCCACCTTCATTAATAATCCAATGTCTTGTCCATGTAACATAAGAATAAGTGTAGTGTTTACACTGTCCCCTGTTCCTCTAACTGCACGGCACATTTTCTGCCCTACCCATACACAAGGGCACTGCATGATGCACAATTATGCGAGCTACTAGGAAGTACTGTGTCAAGGTTCCAGTTATTCACTACTGTAAATGACCCAACAAGCACACCAGTGTGGGTGTGAGATGAGCTTGCCCAACAGAGTTAAGGGAAGTTGGTGCAAATGAGCGACATGCAGTCTTGTGTCACTGGTTTGCAGCTGCTAGGATTGTTCCATGTTGGGAAATTGCATTCAGCTGTATGTCACAAAGACATAAACAGAGTGCCAAGGTTTTGGATTTTGTGCTGAACTGGCCACAGAAGATTTTACGATTATTTAATATGCACTGCTATTTAAAACTATCGAAAAGTGCTACAATCTTGTACACATTTTTAAACAAAAAGAAAAAAAAAGAAGAAGAAGAAAACAGGACAAGAGAAGGTGACTTGTCTTCATTTGAATAGGAAATGCGTTTTAAAATGCTAGGATTGTTCAGCTGGACACACTGAAACGCTCTCTTTATTCATTGAGCGCACATCAAACATAGCTTATTTGTCATGGTGGCCCTGCTGCTTAGACTTTCACACCAACACAGTACATGTACTGTGTACTTGCTAACAGCACAAGGACAACAGGACCTCACATAACAGGGGTAATAAATCACATCTCTGAATGGATATTTCCTCCTTGGTTAGAGAAGGTACAGCCAGTGTGCAGTGCCAATCATGATTCTCTACCCTGCTATCTCCATCACAGTGAGTCGGGTGGAGGCGTGGTAGAGAGCAAACTGCTTGACACCTCTCCTGTTGTCTTTCAATCCGTCAGCTAAGATGTGGTGTTCATCTGCTGCAGTTCTGGAGATGCAACAAAGCAATTCTTTGTTTAACTGCCCCATTAAATCTGTTAGGGTAACAGAGTTTTTCGATGTACTATATTTAATACAACCACAGTGGCATAAAAATACAAATTAGATAACATACTATTATGTGTGTGTGTCCATGTAGTAATTTGCATGCAACTGAAATTTTTAAATACATGCTGCCTACATAGTCGTCAGTTTATGGCAACAAATTCAGTAAATTTCTGATTAAAAAGGCAGTGTTTTCCTAAAGCACAGCACATCTGGACAAAGGGCTTACTTCCACCACTAAGATTTTTTTCCACAGAGCACATCCATCAAGTACCAGTTAAATTTACACACGCTAGATTTCCTGTCACTTGCTGGCTATGCTGCTCTTCCCTGTGGGCTTCACTGTCGCACATTTTTTCCCCAAACACTTGCTTGCAAAGCAGAGCAACTATAACAGAGCTGTTAATGCTCTGGCCAGGACTAGCTTGCATTGCGCTCAGGAACAAATTGAGTCGTCTTTATCTTAGGCCCGCTGCTCTGCTCAGTTAGCCCCTTTCCATATAAATGAAGACAGAGGATGAAGCAAGTGAACATAAATTAGTTTCCATTAAAATATATTTTTGTTTTCTTTTTCATTTCAGTCCCACTATTTATCAACTCTAAAAAGCATGGAGAGCATCCTATAAATGGTAGGCGAATCATCCAAGTAGGACATCAGCGTCCAAAAATCAGACCACCCCCACCACGACTTGAGGATAAAAGGAAAAGACAAGAATTGGGCCAGCTGTAGCCTGGAGGTGGGTATACAGTCAATTTGCCCACTAGGTAAAATGAGTATATGTGACCTCCTTTTGATGAATGTTGGTTATACGTCTATGATCAAGTCATTAAAAGTACGAACCATGTTTATTAATACATAGGGGGGTCTCCACAGTGGAAATAATGAGCAGGTTTTAGGTATTAATTTCACTAAATACAATTATCACAATGTAAAATGGTAAATGGCCTGTATTTGTATAGCGCTTTACTTAGTCCCTATGGACCCCAAAGTGCTTTACACTACATTCAGTCATCCACCCATTCACACACTGGTGATAGCAAGCTACATTGTAGCCACAACTGCCCTGGGCGCACTGACAGAGGCGAGGCTGCCAGACACTGGCGCTACCGGGCCCTCTGACCACCACCAGTAGGCAACGGGTGAAGTGTCTTGCCCAAGGACACAACGGGGCTCAAACAGGCAACCTTCCGATTACAAGACAAACTGCCAACTCTCCACGCCACGATCGCCCCCATGTAGATATGATGTCGTACAGACGTGCTGTCAAAAAACAAGTTTTTGAGGGTGCATAGATTCGTCTGGAGATTTCACATTACAACGCATCAAGTAAACATGCACCTTTCAGGCAGGCTTCATCAAATAATGACTACCTGCCCTTGGTGTCTCTAGATATCCATTTAAACAACAGGGTATAATTGCTAGTTAACCCTCCTTTTCTACAATCCAGTTGTAGTCAATGAAAAACTAAAAAAAACTTGAGCGTTGTCTACAGGTTTACAACAAACAGAATGTGAAATGAACATTTGGGCACATCATTGTCGTCATCTTCGGCTGTTAAAATTTAGGCAGCCATGATTTCATAGCCATGCTAAATTTAAACTTGCTTGTCAACCGACAGAAGTGATGTAACAAGACCTTTTCAGTGCCTTTTCAAAAACACCGCATTCTTGGACATCGACATGATGGTGATAAAGCAGATAGTGGGAGAGCTGACAGTCACTAAAGGTAGTATATTGTTCGAGTTTAGCAAAATACATCTGGTGATGCTGAATGAGCAGCAAACCAAGGTAACATGTTACTTGACTTGTCATTCATAATCCTGTAGATGGTAAGGGCTAGGCTACACATGCAAATCCCCACCCCATTAGCATGTTAGTCATCAAGAGTCTATTAGAGTAACTCAAATAAGAAAGACATTGATAACCAACAAGATCAAATTACAGTGAAGTGTACACCAAGGGGCAGAAAGCAACAATTTAAAAACTGGTTAATATACACTGATCCAGGAGGTTTTTTTTATTAGTTTGTTTTTAAAAAATATTTTAACAAACAAACAAACAAAAAAACAAAACAAACTCATGTCAGCATTTCTGGTTACATAAGAAACACACTCCTGTTTAGACACAACCACTTTCAAACACAAAACACTTTCAAAATGTTTTCACACGTCATTTAAGTGTGAAATGAAATGCTCTTCTGTCAGCATTGTCACCTTGAATGACACAGACTTAAACGTTACTGTGCACCCGATGATTCATTATCTTGTAAAAAAACAAAACAAACAAAACAAAACACAAGACAAAAAAAAACCTTCAGAAAATGCCACGGCGGCATCGATAAGGTGTGTATGCTTGGCAGAAAAAACCCACACATACATTCTCCAGGGTGGAAAATTACCTCCACTTAAGGCTGGTTAACTGACTGCTAGCTGATAAATATTTTAGTTTCTGACAGATACTTGGCACATGCTTCTTCAGTGACCTAACATGCATTTCTTTGGGCTGCAATTTATTATCAATATGCACAGTACATACATAATGAAAAATGCAGTATAAAAATATCCCCTTAAAAACTGCTTGGTAATGCATGCGCTATTAGTTTGGTAAAGCACTACAGGCTTGAGAACATGTCATAGATCTTCAGCTAATGAAAAGTCTAGGCTGGTCATAAGGGCTGTATTCAAGAAGGGAAATATTTGCATTTCAGCCATTTTTCCCCCAACACAACCTGTACTTAATGTAGGCAGTAGTCACCTGTTATAAGCAGTTTAGTTAGAGATACATCATGTATGAAATTACTTTGAAACTCGTGTCATAACATGTCAAAGTAACAAAGAAGAGCTTGTGATGTTAGCTACCTTTGGTCAAGAAGGTCTTGTAAATTATGACCTTACAGCATTTGCTGATCGAGTTAGCCATCTGGCCATCTCCCCTATGATCTAAGGATCGACACCGTGTGTGTTTTCCCCCGCTGGTTTGTTAAAAGTGGCTAGACAACCATCTGTAAATATCAGACCATTGTTAGTGTAAACAATGCAGATGAATCTGTGCGTCATGGTTTCGGTTTTGCCCTGTATGTGATCAGATGATAACTCGTTTATTTTAAGGGTGTAGCATTTCTTTAAACCCATGGTTCAGTTCATCTCTTTATTTTCAGGCAGGTACGAATCTAAAGCAAATAACTACTTTTGCCAGGGTCTCTGATCAGTTAATCATAAACAAAATAAAATAAATCCCATTTTTCTATTGAATTTTCAGCTCCTTTAATACATGAATGAACTTTACCACACTGAATGCTTAAACTAGCAGCACTAGCAGCTCTACATGGGTATCACAATAATGAAGATAAAACTATTGTAGGTTACTGTGGGAGCAATTTTGGTATCGTGTTTTTTGTAATAAATGTACAATGAAACACATAGTAAATGTGTACTTTACACAACCTTAAATTAAAGGGAACAACATTGTGGGTCTTATTAATACAGTACATGTATTATAAATGTAGGTTCCTATTACATATTACATTCTGATAACCGTTTAAGTCCTTGATATCTACATCTTACAGAATTACTCTGCAAACTGGAGGCACAGTAATCAATTAAAACAGAAAACCACAAGTAAAAGCACTACAGTCAACTTCAAAGCCTTAGTCAATTCTTGTTAACAACAATTTCAATATACATGTTTTAGTTCTGAGACTCCATTTACCATAATCAATACCAAAATACTTTATTAGCTTAGTTTTAGCATAGCATCAAGTGTATGAGTATCTTCAAATAAACACGGCCAATAAAATTACAGTTTAACATTTAATACACTATAATTTTTAAAATTATTATTATACAAATGTTATTTTAAAAAAAATATTAAAGTTATTTTGGTACAAATCCCTGGAGAAACTATTGTGGATAATAAGCCTGCAGAATACTTACCAATAACCAGCACACAAATTCAAGCCACCCGTTCATCATTTGATGCTATATAAGTGGTATGGGTAAGAAGTCTTAATCGGTATGAGATTATTTTGACAAAGCTGACCATTTATCTAAATTGGATACTGTTCAGAGGCCATTATCTTCCTCTATTACAGTGAGGAGGATATGAATTTAGTTAACAGCTTCAAGGGCAACAGCATGCAAGTCCAGCAATAAAATCTTGTTCATGTATTAGGCGGCAGAAACAGAGTGATCAGACCTTATGAAGAAATAAGAGTTACCCTGGAGGGTCCTCTACATTGAAACTAATAATGTCAAGAAATATTTACTTTGAATATAACTGCACAATACTTTAAAACCTAAGTCTGCATGTCAAAAATTTATATGCTATACAACAAGCTATGCTATGAGATTACAGTCACTGACTCCTGCACTGCATTACATGTAACAGTTTCTCATTATTAGTCAAAGAAAAGAAAAAAAGAACAGGAAATACTTCTGTCAACTTGACAATTACACACACTTCTACCATTTCCCCAAGACTGCATTTGATATTTAGTTTTGACATTTAACTGTGAGAGAACACAAAGTCACACCCAAGATACTGTCACATCAACAACCACAACGCATAAATATGATGATGGATCACGTTGGTATCACCAAGCAACACCGATGTAGCGGGTTATAAAGCAGACTTCTACTATATATGGTACGTTGTCTACTATAGTCAAGGTAGAGAAAAAGTTGTGTCTAGCCTATAAGAGCTCGGAGTGTTAAACCAAACATTTTTAAAACCAGCTAGCCACTGGGTGGGTCACCAGAAAGATGGCGTCATCACAGAGGCAACAGATGGCTAGTGTGTCCGCAGTGGAAGAATGGGTGGGTGGCCCACATCCAAACTACACACCAAGCGAAATTCACACATAACACACGTACGATTTTTTTTTTTTTTTTTTGCAAGATGCAAAACCTTCTCGCCATTAAACGTCTCAAAAGACAACATAACTTTTAAAATGCCCTATTAAGTAGAAATTGTGCTCCCAAGTACAAATGACGCCTTCTAAAGCGCAAAAAACAACGAAAATTTTGAATTTTAGGTTTTAAAAAAAGAAGTACAACACTCGTTTATACCGTCCTTCTTATGCCTAGCTCGATCCGGGAAATTATAACCCGCCTAACAGCTATACTAACACACAGCCAAAAAAAGAGACGCCGGAGAACCGCCTGATTAGCCGAGGCAAGTCAGGAAAAGCGCCTCATTGTTTGGTTAAGATTCGGCAATCTAGGCCAATCTTTGCGGTTCAATTTATAAGCCTTGCTAAGTTTGCAGTTTGTAAACAGTGCACGGTAGAACCTGACAAATTTTCTTAGAGGGGGGATGCGAGGGTCGAAAGACTTTCTACGATAAGCGCACTAGTTTCTTTTTCTTTTTTTTTCTGGAGCACAACTGAACGACAACTGCGGAAGCGGCAATAAAATAGAGGTCGGCTCGGGGAAAGGCTAACTTAGCTACCGTAAGCTAACATTGCTAGCTTTTAGCTTCGGTAGCACGGCCTCGCTCAGCTCCGGGCAACTTTAAAAAAAAATTATTTTCATCACTTTTAAAAAAAACAGTGCGAAAGAAACAACATTTCATCATAATCGTATATGGCAGAAAGTTGTTTACCTTTAGTTTATGTGCCTAGCAGTTGGTTTTTTCAGTGTTTCTCGGACCAAAGTTGTTTTTCCGACCAGCCGACTCGCTCGCTGCTTCCTCCCGTCTAAATCTGATACAATGAATTACTTGACGGGAGCGAGCCGCCAAGGTTTGTAGTTTCTAGCAGAGGGGGAGGGGTAGCGGGCACGAGCCTGAGAGCCACACCTGCGCGGGCACGACTTGGTACGCACACTTGTGGAAATGTATAATGTCAGTGTAGTATCCATAAAAATCGTATATTTTCACTTGTGGAATTTTTTAAAAGACTTTCACTCAGATCTATCCAACCAAAAGAGTTTCACAAGGGTTTCCAATTACAGGTAATCTAAAATCATCTTAAATAACTACGCGGTGTCCAAAACGACCAACTGCAACATTTCCTTACACCTGAACAGTAACTGTGTTTTTCCTTAGGTTTGAGCTAATTCTACCTTTTGGCTGAAAAAGTGACATTGACCATTACTGTACTGGTCCAGTATAAAGTAAATGATGGGGTTACGCTCCTACGGGCAAAAATATTTTAAGAACAGAGTTACCGGTAATTGAACCCAAGTTATAGCCTTAAGGTCCAATTCTAAACACTACCTGAGCCAGAGCCCAACAGGAGAATGTGCTTACTGCGCCACTTGGCGGCCAATTTAAGAAAAACAAGCAAATTCAGAGGCAGGGAGACCAAATCGTGTAAAATTTGTGATAGAGAAGTAAGCTCATGCTACATATTTGTTCCTGTAAATATGAACAATAAAATATAATACACTACAGGTTTTCCTCACTTCTGCCAATACGCAGCAATTAATCACACACAGGCATCAACAATTTTAAAGAAGCAATTGTTTCTCCCCTTCATACTGGGAAGGGTTATAAATCTATCATTCTACATGAGAAAGATTAGTCACTAGTGGAAAACATTCAAAACAGCTGACAGTCTTCCCAGGAGTGGACACAGCAAATTCACCCCAAGGTCAGGGAAGCTGCAAGAAAACTAAAATCTACATGTAAGACTCTACAGGCCTGATGTGAGACTTATAGTCACATGTAAAAACTGTAACCTTTTCACATGACTTTACTCTGAGCCCACAAATTCACAGCAGGGTAACAAATACCATAAGAGTAATAAAACATTCACTAACATTTCATACAATCGCCTTTTATTTCATATTTGAGATAAAGAAATATATTTGAAAACCAACAGGAGTCTGTGCGACTGCCACAGTACAGAGAAAGAAAGATGTCCTTAGTGTGAACGAGATCTGCTGGAGCAAAAGTAGAGACAGAGAAGGAAAATGAAAGCAATGAAAAGTAAGAAAAATAAACCTTGTTGGTGAGCAACTCTGACAAAAGAAGGAACGCAACAGTCTCATCTTTCTTAACCATACAAATAAGTTCAAGTCTGGAGTTTTCCAAAACAATGATATTTTCCCGAGGAATATGTTGTCTCACAAAGTGCCTTAAAGACTTGGCAACCTTAAATGTACAGCCCCCACCCCCCAAATGTACCTTACAAGTGATAACCCAGCCATATCAAGCAGTGATTAAATATAATGTTGTTACAACTCTCTTTGTCTCAGCTCCAGCATTTGTAAAAACACTTTTGTACTGGAAAAATTGAAGAAAAAAAATCAGATTAATGAAGGCAATAGTTCTAAAATGAAAAATCTTAAATTCTGATATAACAACACATGAAGCTGTCTAATTACTTGTCTTCCAGTTTTATACCTTGGGCATACAATTTTTATCCATCTCTCCTGTGTCTCAAGCCAAGCAGTTTGTTTAAGACCTGAAACATAAAATTATGTAACTGGACATTCACTCGGGAAATGATTTGTGAGAATACATCTAAGGATGAATGTAAGGGTTGGGGGAAACAAGCTTTTAAAAAGTCAAAATGCCCAGCTGAAGACATGATACATGTGAACAGGGGAGAGAAAAAAAAGACTTGAGCCAGATTTATGTAGGCCGAATTGCAATGCTAGGATTTCTGCAGAGCCCAAAAGAGAGGCTGCTGTAATTTAATGGTGAACAGCACTGACATCATTCACTATGCTCGTCTGCAGTTTTTATAGCTTAACCCAACTGTACACAGGCTTTATTCACACACACAGGATCCACCTCTTCCCTTTAATGACATTTCAATGCAGGGAAGGGGGAAAAAAAAAGAAGCAAATAAATAAAAATAAAAAAACGAAACATGGGAAACAGGACTGGAGGTGAGGTTTGGCTGAGTGTCAGACTGATGAGACTCAGTCTAAAACCTCAGACTGACAGCTACAATGCTCCATGACCTTCACACCACTAAAAAAAACAAACAAATGTCATAACTTCACCAAATCACAGAACTTCACAGTTAGCTGCAGGCAACTGCATTAGCATGTTTTGCTGATTTTGTGATGCAAGCTGAATTGGGCAGCCAGCTAAGCGTGACACATACTTTTTAACTGCTATTTGACTATTTGCAGACTAACTTACATGTAAAAGGTATGGAAATGACACCATAAAGCTGTAAACTGCACTGTAATTCTATGCAATTATGTACAAAATTGCCTTGACCGTTTTGCTACTGTGTTTGGTAGTAGGATGCAGTCTGAGGTATCAGATGTCTGACTGCAGCTTCACCTGCTCCACTCTGAAGATCAGTCAACATGTCTGTTCAATCACAGAAATAGGAGCATTTATATTAATGTAGAGGCCCAAATCATCCCATGTATACAAAAGCTTGCCAAAATTGAGCATAAAACCAGGAAAAACAGGACAGCACACAGAATTTAATCCCTCTGATATGGCTTATCACTTCCCGTTCAACAACACATCTCATTCCATCAAGTTAAAATCAACCGTTTCAATTTATCACGTGGAGTGAAGGTCTGGAGACTACAGGTTATTTCTGCCATTTATTTAAAAGCAAAGAACCCAACTCTATTTCAGTGTAAAAAAAAGAAAAAGTGTGAAGTCTGAGTCCAGACACAGGGCTGACCATTTCCTCGTAGCTTCAAAGACGTGCTCAGAATCAGTCCTTCTGAGCCACAGGTAAACATTTTCATTTAGGAGGAATTCAATTTGGTTGGCTACATTCCGGTTGTTTTTTAAAAATTGGAGTAAATCCCATTACTTGATAAAAGGACAATAAAAATCCATTTTAATATTTTTGTTGAATACAAAAAGAAAATTATAAAATGGAATTACACATGTAACACCACACTCATTTTTGTAGCTACCCAGTATAATAATAATAATAACAATAATAATCTGTAATTTTCTTAAATATCTTTAGGAAAGTAGAGGTAATTCTTAATTCTTAGCAGTGAGCCCCGATTAGCTTTTAGTTCTTAATGATTGTCCTGTTTTCACAGGAAGACTCAGAGACAAAGAGGGTGTGATTACAACCTCATGGACTTTTGCACTTCTAATCTAAAGTGATAAAAAGTACGGGTCACAGTCTCAGCTAGTTGAAATTTCTCGCTGAAATTACAAGCTTATGATTACGAGTGCAAAAGTATTTTTCCAAAGTATTGTTTCAATTTGTCATCGTTGCTAAACAATTCATTTGCTTCAAATGACTCTAATCAAAAAGGACAGGAGGGAAATTGCCAATTCAATGATTCAATGGTTTCCACAACAGCATGCAGCAGCTACAGAGATGACTGGCAACACAATCAGTGAACTGATGACCTTTAGGTGTAAATGAAGTTCATATTTATTTAGATGAAACAATTTAGCCGTCTATCAGCAACCCTAGAAAACGATTCACCAAGAGCCGTGTCTGGAAATATAAATTTAGAGATGGTAGCACTACAAATCCAAAGGATGTGACTGAGAGACCTGTGCCAGGTCGACTACTGATCAGGTCAGCAGTCCTCTGTTTATGCAATCAATTGTCCTCATGGACCAGTGCCTGACATCAGAGTTACAAACAATTATACAACTCAAAATCTGTAACTCATAAATCAATGGGATTTTTTTCTTTTTTTTATAAAATACCCACTAAGACAATTCGCTAATCTTCTGCTTCACTTTCTTCACATTTCTAATGGTGCAAACGGATAACAGAGCACAGACAATGACCACCTTCCCTTCATTTCAGTCACCCAGATAACCGAACAGCACTTGCTCACACGCTTCTATAATAACTTTAGATTCTTGAATGCAGAAGTGTAAACAGGTTAGGATCAGGAAAGAAATATAATCAGCTTGATCTGTGTAACACCACCAACATGCCTTGTTAGTCCACAAAAAGCATATGAATAATGAATTGTTGAATTCATTTAGTGACTAAATAGACTTGTGGGGGAGTTGAGGGGGGGAGGGGGGGTTCTGCTTGTGATTCCAGAGAGGCATCAGGTGACAAAATAACCTGTACTGGATTCTTCTTTCACCTGGCACTTTTTAAAATCTTGGCGATTGGTAACACACTTCATCAGCAGGACAGACCCGCAGCAGCTTCTTTTCTGTGGTCCAGCAGTTGGTGCTGAGGAACATGCTTTTCTATATGGTTCTACATTTGGAACCAGTGAACCCAAAGCTAACGTGACTTAGTGCTTCTCGAATCGACACGCTACAGTCTTTCATCGAGAACCGGGAACTCAAACTCAGCCTCCGTCACTGACAGCTTTCCCCACAGTGGAAAATAAAAGAATGAATATGGCTGCTCTGTAAAACTTACAAAAAAAGAATATCATACACCCATTTCATTATTTATTTAGAAAGGAAAAAAAAAAGAAAGAAAAAAGACACATGAAGCAGTGAACAGATTTCTGCAAGCTGGGATTAAGTCTGGAAAAGAAAGAATTTTTGTGACTTTCTTTCGTTTGTATGCAGGAGCGAGCGAAGAATTTAGTGTTCAGTCTGCCCAACTACACTGAGCATTTACAACCATCGTGTCTCAACTGAAAGCACTGTACAGTCTTTTGGGCGTCACAATGATGCTGACAGAGTTTGAGTGTGCACGGTTGTTTGTATACACTGGTCAAAGGGGTGTGTGTGTGTGTTTATATGCGTGTTCGTGTGTGTGTGTGTGTATACGCCTAATAGCTGTCACTGAATAAACCTGTATACTAGTCAGGAACTCTGAACACACCAGTATACTTGCCAGTGACCTCAAACAGAGCGTGCATATCTGTACACTTGTGTTCTGTTTGCTATGATCTTGAAGGTGCATCCTCAAAGCTGATGATGCTGGACTCTGGGTGCTGCACTCCGCCTGAGGAAGATGCTCCACCACTTTGTGACATCAAGGATGAGGAGGTGGAGGAGAGGGAGGCACTGATGGCTCCCCCTGCTGTTCTTGGTGTGGAGGAGGAGGAGTCATGTCTGCCTGGTAGGAGCGGCTGTGTGTCGGTTCTGACCTCGTCGTCATCGTCGTCTTCCTCGTCATCCATGCTGGGCCAAGCAGACTGGTCCTCTACGCGTTTTAGACGCTCGTTCAGAGCCTTCAAGGCCAGTTGTCTAGAAGGACGAGAGGAAGAGAAATGCTTTGCTTCAATGATTTCAGTGTCCAATAGCGTGGCTTCGAGTATCTGACACCAGTTTTGTGTCAGGCAACGTCAGACTCAACCCAATCACTGCTTTTCTAACTGTAAAATAAAATGTGACTATTTGAATAGTACCAAAACAAATGAAACATTACGTTTGCACTACTTTCTACTTTCTACGTTTGTACTGTCTCATTTTAACTAGGTGTAAGTCTGATTAAACTACAGCATACTGCAATAGTCTCGCCTTTCCCCTGCTCTCAACAAGCACACCTATCGTCTCAAACAAACACATCAGGGAGTCAGTGGAAATGAAATATTAGAAATTGAGATGATGACATCATTGTGCAATTAAAGCCTCCCAACAAATGTGATGCTAAACAAAAAGAGACATATAGAGAATCTGACGGGAAAAGCACCAATGGAGCTTTTCACTTGTGTCAACTCATTTAACCAAAGTTGGTGGTTTAGTCAAAAACTACCGCAGACATACAAAAATAATGCTGACTCTTTGCTCTTAGTTTCCTCCATGCTGCATTACCTCTTATACTAGTTATACTGAGGTGTGACATAATAGACAAAGAATAAAGTCACGCTTAAATAAATAGATTGGGTGTTGTGACAGAGGCCAATCTAGCTTTTTGAGTCAAGATCAGACATGTTCATTTGGATCCGTCCATTCCTAGTTATGACAAATCAGTACTCACTAGAGTGACCTCACCAAACTCTCTGTTGTCTTTTAGGATTACTTTTGCAAGTAGGAGTAGCCTACTTGTCCAAAACACGCCTGTGTTTTTTCAGCCATGGACTCAGTAAACCCAACAGTGAAAAAATAACCAAAATAATGTTTTACTTAACCTTTGCTTCAAACTTAACTCTAAATTAATGTCAAATAAGTCATTGCTGTTGTGGGGGTATTCATTTTTCTCCAAACATGTAGCCAAACAAGTTGGAACTGCATAATTCACAATTGCTTGCACATCAAAAAACATAAAATCTAAAGCGGTAACAGTAACTTTTTTTAAGATATCTGTGCTTACACACAGACATCAGTGAACACACTGGTACACTTTGCTATTCTAGAAAAAACACACATGCCACACCCAGTCTTTTCTTTGGTTAACTACATGGCTAATAACGACTACTGTAATATTGTAAAAAAAACTCAATAAATAATTTTATAATACATGAGTGTTTACATTAAAATGCAATTTTTATTTTGTACATTTTTCTATAATTATGGTTACGGTCTCTTCCCTTACTTTGTAAATTTGCAAAACATCACACCAAACACACACAAAGTTTATTTTATAGCTATCCCATTAACAATGTATTATTAATGAATGTGTATTGAGAGTCTGACATTTTGAAAGCCATATCTCAAACGTTCTCTTTCAACAGAATGGCATTAGGAACCTATTAGCACCATTTATTTAATGATGCAGGGACTGTAGGACTGGGCATTTTAGACCATAATTTGAAACATAAATAGATGAAGGTAAAAATAACATTTTGTACAACACTGAGACTGAGGCTGGTCGTATTCAATGCTTCACTTTCAGTTAAGTGTATGAGGACATATGCTTACAGATGTGAATATTTAACTACTCTTTGTTTGCGCTCACTCACCTTCTCCTTTCTGCATCCTGTGGGTCTGTCCCCGGTAAGCTGATTGTGATGGAGGAGGGCGCTCCCACGTCGTATCTCTTTACCATCTTCCTGCACACCTTCATCTTCACGAGAGCAGAGTGGACGAACCCAGCCAGCAGCCCCACAGCTGGCTGCACTGCCTCTGGGAAAAAACTTGCAAAGGCAAAGTGGTCTGACATGTCCCCGCGGCCTCGGCTGTGCCTCTGGTAGAAACGCAGGTAGACCCAGCCAGACAGTGCACCAAAACTGTATGAAGCCAGGGGAGCGGAGCTGTCAAGCAACCCAGACAGGCGCAATAAAGCCAAGAAGAGGAGGACCAAAGCCGGTGCTGCTTTGAGTCTCACCTGAGAGAAACAGAAAGACCTTAAATCTGGTGACCAAAATCATCAAGGAAGCTTATAAAAACTTGTTGGCTCGCAGTTTTTACACAGTTTTCTTTAAGTCAGCTACATTTAGGAATGGGGAAAAACAACTGGTTAGATGCCAGCTAACGAGCAGAAGTCACAGTCAAAGCGTTTCAACAAAGTTCCTAACCTGGTCAACTGTAACCAACAGGGATTAGAGAAGTGACCCAGTTTCATTCCAACTCACAACAAGCAAAAATGAGGGCAAGCTAAGGCAGAATGGCTTCAGAAACATATTGGGAACATGCTGTTAATGTGTGCCTCAGCAAGAAAAACTAAAACCTTATCTGGGCACAGCTGCTTTGCAGAACAGCAGGAAATTAAACCCTAAAATTAAAAGACTGCACTGTAGTCCAAATGTCAAAGAAAATCACATGCTTAAAATGGGGAACATAGACCAACTGGAGAAAATGTTCAACACAGTCTGTAAACTACGTGTTCTTACACAGTGATAAGTTATTATCATATAATGCCATTAAGAGCAAACACTGATGACAAAATGACACTTGGATGAATGAAACCTCTGAAAACGCTTTACATTTGCAACATGATTTTTAAATCAATATACTGATGGCAGAAATATGACAATTAAAAAAAAAAAAAGTCCCTCCTCAAGCATAAATTACAAACAGACCACATTTACAGCTTTTGGGAAGATGACTTACAAGTGTTAGCAAAGAGTTAAGGCATAAAATCTGTGACATCTAGTTGACAGAAATCTATGTTTTTTTGTTTTATTTTATTTTTTTTAATTTATCACTTGATACAAATGTGTTTGCGTAACCTAAACCTGGCATGTGACAGACTGGTGACCTGTCCAGGTGGGATCTATAGTAGGTGGGATAGACTCTAGCCCAGCCCCTTCGCAACCCTGAGTTGGAAAAGTTGAAGAGGATGGATAAATGGATAACTTAAAGCCCAAATAACAGACCTCTGTGAAAAACCTCTGTGGAGGGGGTGCCAAAAACTTATCTATGCAGAAATAAAGGTCAAACACTGAGTCCCATATAATGCAAATATAGGCAATAGATAGAAAGAACTGTTGTGTGTGTGTGTGTAGGTGTTTTAAACACAATTACACAGGCAATCTCATCAAGCTTTATCCAGTATTTGTTCAGACTCTGAAAAGTTGCTGAGTAACTTTTAGCCAACAGCATATCCTGTTCCCCATCTTTAGGCAAAGTGAAAGTTAAGAGAAAAAAAAAAACACCTGAATTTTGCATTATAAAACCACAAACGATAACACATATCATATGAAGCCAATAATTTTACACTATACTCCACCATATGCACTTGGTTTTATTCTTCCCTATATGCACTCCGATAAAAACGAGCTTTTATCCTGTCTAAAAGAGTGAATTTGTGACACTAAATCTTACTAATAATTAAGAAATGCTGCACATCTAATGGCAGAGCAAGCAGTCTGCAGTTAATACTCCTAAGCTTGTATTAATTCAGATACTTTTAATTCGACATTAAGTGGTGTTATATTGATCTGTCACATCCAGAAAACAGTGAGTTTAAGAACATATTCTGGAGACTACTGGTTAACTCTCCATTGTTATTTGTGTTATTGTTAGGGTACATAATTCATCTTTGTCTCCTTTTTACCCCGCCCCCTCTTATTAATTAAGCTCACCTGTGGCACTCTGAGCACTGTAGTATCCCCCATGGTCTGCTTTAGCGCCACCAGGACACCTCCCAGGAATCCAGCTGCTCCGTGGACACGCACAGCAAACAGGAAGTCCAGGTCAAAGGTAGCCACATAGGTGAGGAGGTAGGAGAAGCCTGCTAACAGGCCTGCAGACACGTTAACCACTGCGAAAAAGATCAGGAGCTCCAGAGCACCCCACAAAGGCTCCAGCAGGCGCCCACAGGCCATTACTGTCCCCACATTGGCTGCCACACCCCAGACGTGCTGCTCCACCACTCCGTGGGTTACCAGTGTCCACACCCAAAAGTTGGGTGGAAAAAGGTAGCCTGGGGTCACCCCCAATGCGTATGGAGTGTTGACAGCCCATGACAGCAGGTACAGCAGTACTACTAGAGCACTTATAGATTTTACTACTACACTGGTGCTGGCAAGGGCAGCCAGGAAGTGCTGTCGTGCCACGGGCAGGTAACGATTCATTGTGGTCAGTTATGAAGAAGGTCCTCCTTGAGCAACTTGGCCCAAAAGAGTAAAAAAGCAGAACTAGTTGCCTGTTGTTGTAGCAGTCCTTGGATAACGAAGTGAGGTCAGTGATGCCAAGCAGAACAGGAGACACCCGTGGGTCCTGACAGCATCCAAATCCACAGTTCTCTGTGAGCCTTCATCCGGATAATGTCTGCGAAGTGGGCAGAAGCAGCTATAATAATCAATGCAGTTAGCTTCTACTCTTCCTGCAAACGTTTGTTAGCAATTGTATTAAAACTCATTCAGGGAGTTTGAAGCGTTACAGTTCATCTACCCTTCAAAGGAAACAGTACAGTGGAAAACAAGCTAACGCTGATTCTTATAGTTTAACAGAGTAACAAACTTTGGGCTTCAGTAGAAAACCTTAGCTGGTACATTTAAATCAAGCAGGCGACCTTCAGTCGATAGTAGACAGAAGTAGGACAAGCTTACAAATCACCACCAGTTACCAGACAGGTGCTGGGAGCCAAATATGCAAACCAAAAGAGAAGCAAATATAGCCAAGTAGTAATTTCTTAAGAGCAGTCTGGCTGAGCTAGCTTGTAAACACGGATAGCTAAGGTTAGCTAGCTGTCAAACAGAGTGTATCCAGCTACTTTACTTTATGTCCACTGAAGATCAGAAGAGGTTTCGTGTGAGTGTAAGACCGAACAGCTAGTGCCAGTAAAACCTGGTCGATGAAAAAGCCCACCGAGCCCCAGTTCTTAGTCCTCTGCGCTCTCGGCCCGGGTTAGCCTGAGGGTTTCCCGTCGCTAGCAACAGGCCCTCAAAACAATATTAAAGACGTTCCCGAACCAGCGTCAGCTCTCATATAGTTCATAGTCATTCTTATACGACCCTATCTTCATTCGTTTATTTTAATGTTCTTCTCTCTTTTCAAAGCAGGTTGCCAGACAAAATTATGTTACCTTATCAGTCACTTCTCCTCCCAGAAAACACCACTGAGCTAACTGACCTGCGCTGTCTGCCACCGTCATCAACAATCGGTGAAAAAACGCCGTCGCGTAACTTCTGGACAGCATAGCACTCTGGGATAGTGAGTTTTTACAAAATAATTTACGTAAAACGAGTCTGTAAATGATGACTTGGCATTTCGTTTGAATACGGTGAAAACTATTTCATTTACTTTGTATTTACTGACATAAGCTATTTTATTTGCACTATAATTTAATTTTAATATTTCACCTTTGCTTATATAGCCTTTATAGTACTTTTACTTTAAATATTTCTCACACAAAGGGGTCAGCGTATTCTTTCACCACCGTTGGTTGTGTGTCCCAATGATTTTGTGCTACAAAATGGTAAAACATTTCCACTTTATCTCTACGTTATCCGTATGATATTCGTAACTCAAATATTAACCAATATGTTTTTTTCATTTGTAAAAAACAAAGCAGGTAGTGGTGGTGGTGGTGGGTGGGGGAACAGACAAACTTCAGACACCCCGGATGGAATAAGAAAACAAAGAAAGACAAATTGAAAGAAGAATTAATTCTATAATCAACTGGATTACAGAAAAGGAATGTTAAATACCTGAATTATGACTGAATAACAAATATAAACGAGAGACATATGCAGTGATATTTATTGTGTTTTAGGGTCATCCAAAAAATAACTACTACATTTACTCCATTTTCCATACTTACTCCATTGTACATTTGAAGTGGAAATCCATACAACTGGTTGAACCACTAATCTCATGTTAATTTATTCTTGTCTTTGACTCCAAATACTGTAATTCAGTGGTGCAACTTAGTTCGAAATATTACAGCTACAGTGTAATGATGGTGGGGTGATTGCATTTTGTCAGAGGGGCCATTTGTTTCAGCAGTGCAGTAATTATGCCAGTTATCCATGTATACCAGTGTAAAACATATGCCAGAAATGAAACAATATGCTACCATTTATTATTTAGACATCACAGAACCCTAGAAATAAAGCTTGATGTATTGGTTCTATTATCCATTGTTTCTTCCTTTGGTGACAGCAAAAAGTAGATGCTGAAGAAAAGCTGAAGTTTACACCTCTTTTGTGACTTCCGGGGAATTGTTCAGTGGTCATATCTATGGAAGCTTGTTTCTGCCATAGACTTTGTTTTTCCTACGTCGCTTCGTTCTTACAAGTAACCTTGTTCACAGGTTTTTCAGAGAACTTCACCTCTGACCTTTTTAGTAGCTACACCTCTGGTATCAATTTAAAAATCTTATGTTACCTCATTCTTGAGTAATTGCATTCACAACGTCTGCTTGTTTTGAAAGTTTCTCTCACACACAAGTAGCATGAAGTAGAACATGCAAAGCTGATCTAAACAAACTGAAGCCTGATTTGACCCTTCATGTTACATTGAGTCAGTGTCACCAAAACAGAATAATCATATCATCAATTAGCCACTAGTGACATAAATTAAGAGAGCAAAACTATCAAACTCACTTTTTTTTTTTTTTTTACTTTTTTCCATTTTTTCTGTTTTGCTAATTTGGCATATTTAGTGCCTGTTTCACACTCCTGGTTATTATTATCTACAGTTAAATCAGTGTAGCTCACTTTTCTTCTTCGTGCTTCAGGCATTTTATCCCAATTAAAAACACACGCAAAATAATTCTAACCCTAACCCTTACTACAAGTTCACTTTAGATTACACATGCATTACTGACATGAGTTACTTCAAGACAAATATATTTCAGAACCTTTTCCAAGTGTGTCTTCTTCACATTTGTTGTCCTCAGTTGCCTGTGTGAGTCTGTGTGAATAACAAAGAGGGCAAGCACCTCATATGTCATTACTGATATAAACAAACCAGGAAAAGTATTATTTAGAACATGTTTCTTTTTATTTACAAACTTCAAAAAAAAAAAAAAAGATGTAATCCAAAGTCATACACATTGTCCACACAACAAGCTTTGACTGGAGCCAATCCTCAAAGACAGCAGATTTAATCTTCTCCTCGGCTAAAATGGAATTCAGACAGTCGGCTCTGCTTGCCCGACTACCTCGATTTGTATAAATAAATATGTAAATTCAAGTAGAAAGCTGTGAAACTAAAGAGCAGTCGGTCTGCGCAGCAAATGCTGAGCTGACAATCAAACAGTTCAACACTGAGGAAAATTTGCTCTTTTGCCATCACGGGGACGATGACTCGCCT
The DNA here is from genome assembly GCA_015108515.1 of Hemichromis elongatus. Lineage (NCBI taxonomy): Eukaryota > Metazoa > Chordata > Actinopteri > Cichliformes > Cichlidae > Hemichromis > Hemichromis elongatus. Next base: position 7,932 of record VUQR01014683.1, on the reverse strand, counting down.
GGACAATTCTGGTGATATGGTAATACAGCACAGAAAAAAGGAGAAGCACTTGATATTGTTTTTTGTTTTGTTTTGTTTGTTTTTCCCAGATGATAAGCGGGTTGGGCTGCCTTAGTTTCTGACCCATTACTTGTGATTAAGCTAGCATCCACATAAATGGCTCATATCGCTCAGATTCAGTACTAGGATTTGCATCTCCATTTTCTGAGCACATATAAGTAGGACATAATTTCAACACTGTGCAGTTGCTGAATATCCCTGGTGACAGTTTTTTGGTTTTTCATAATAACAAACTGATCAGTTATTAAATATGATTTTAACTCTATGCTATCCTGGACATTAATGTGCTTAATACCACATTGGTTGGTCCACATGAAAGTTCTGCACAGTTTCACATGTTTTGGGTCAGACTGGCTTATCATAAGTTCTTAAAAAAAAACTGTAGTAACAATACTAATATGACTGTAAAAATCTTACAAAGATAGTGATGAAACCAAAAAGACATTGTAAAAAAATAAAAATACAAATGAATAAATATGCACCGTCATAAATAAATTAATTTGGTAAATTCAAACATTGTAGAGAGCAAAAATGAAACACAAGTAAACTTACAGTTTCAGTATGGAGAACAAACACATGGAAGAAGAAAAAAAAGGACAGGTAATGCTGAGTCTTAACTTGACGTTGTTTCATCTTAAACAAAAGAGCTAGTGGTTTTAAAGCTCTTCCTGCAGCTGTTTCGGCTGTGCCGACCAAGGCAGATCCCTCTATGTGATCAGCTGGAACGATATGGGATTTTTAGGGCCGATGCCGATGTTGGTACCGATATTGTTTACTAATAAATCGGATTTGAAAATCTGATATATCAGCCGATATTTTTTTTTTTCCCTTGACACGCACAAAAAAACCAAACAGATTTCCCTAACATTTTTTATTCGTAGCTATTTAAAAGTCTTGACCCAAATCCAACACTGCAGTTCAAAAATAAAATAGTTTCATTGTCACAAGTTGCGGATTCCTCCTTTTAGCTCTACCCAACTCATTATCTGATCTGCTGGTAGTTCCAAATGCGTTACCTCCAAGTGCGGACTGTCCTCTGGTGGATAAACTATGCACCCCCCCCCCCCCAAAATCTCGCATTTGCATTTTAGATTTTCTCTTAAATCCATTATAAAGGCTTAAACTGAAATATTGGTAAAAGGCTAATATCGGCTGATATACACAATATATAGGTCAGACTCCATTTACAACAAATTAAAAAAGGAAATTGGTCACACAATACAGCTTTTCTAGCTTTCACCCAGTCAAACACATATTTGAATCTTTTTACAGTGTAGAGATGGATATGCATTTCTCAACTGTAGCTGTGAGGATGCTGTAGAGAGAGCGTGTTCCTGCAATGGACTCTTTTTTTGTTATCTGCTCTGCATTAGTTGGTCTCTTAAGACACAGTCCTCTTTGATGGAGGCTTCTAATGTACTGATTCCTTCTTTTTCCTTTTGGCAAAGCTACATCATCTCTCCTTAAAAAAAAAATGGTTTGGTTTCACATTGACCTCTGTTCACAAAACGAGATGAAACAGAGAAAGAAAAAGGGAAAAACAGCAGAGCAGAGGTTAAATCTCTCTCGGAACATGTTACCAAACCGAGTAACATGAACTTCACTTTTTTCTTTCCTTTTATTTATTTTTTAATGATTCCTTTTGCAACCCTTAAAAACACAACACGCAGTTACAAACACAGTAATAACACGAGCGTAACCGAAAGTCCAGGTTGCAAGCTCAGTTCCTCTGGGGTTGTACATATATAGGCTTGAGTGAGTGTTTTGCATCGTTTTTCACTAGGCTACAGTAAGACTGTGGGTGAGATTCAGAGAGCCACGGCGACTGTCTGTCTCTCTTTACCTCGCCTCTCTCACAGTTAACATTCAGAAAGATGGAGGCAAAAAGGCATTTTCTGTTGGTAGTTTCTCCGCTACAAGGAGGAAACCTCACTGGGACACAGTTTTTTTACTCCTTATTTTCACCTGGCTGTCTTGTATTTTTTTAGGCAATCAGAGAGTACATAAATACAAAATGCACGCACAAAAAGGAAAAAAAAAAAGATCTTCCCACATCTGATGCCTAAAGAGAAGGAGTCTTTTCAAAAAGGCCTGGTGTAAAGGCATTTGAATAAGCGTACATTCTTTCATTAGTTTTTAAAGTTTCAGTAAATATCTTTAACCTCATCCTCAAAGCACAACTGTTTCTTCAGTATTTCAATATGATCCCATATCTGTTATGTGTTTCTTCAAGAACAAAATCCTACAATACACCTGTCCTGGCAGTGAGTTATTATTACGTTCAGTCAAAAATGCTCTCTATAACTTCTGTGCCATCTTGTAACCATTGCGTTTGCCGTTTTAAGAAGTGTTCAGTAGCAACAAGTGATGGACAATACCATTTCAGCTATGAAATAAACTGTGCTACCAGCTAATGTAATAGCAAAACCTGTTTTACAAGCAACTCCAGCTCGTCTTTTTAATTAGCTGAAAGCAAAAGTCTTGACACTTAGCAAAGCTGCAGAGCTAGTATCTCTAAAAGTCAACAGTACAACTAGTGGCTGCTTGTGGTCACTACAGGCCCATACTCAGCAGTACTCAGTCCAGTGATAAGCATCTTAATGCCGGCATTGGACAAAAAAAAAGAAAAAAGAAAAAGAAAACTTTTCGGAAGCTCAAAATCCTCAATTTTTTTATTTTCTCCATCATTTTGGAGGGTTTTTAAGCCTTTCGCAGGATTCTCCTTCTGATATTCAGCATCAAGGTTATCGCTCTCTGTCCAGTCTCTCTGAAATCCCCATACAGACAGTTTCTTCAAGGCAAGTAGAGATGTTCAGGGGAAACACTTCAGCAGGGGCCCAGTTCTCAACAATCTTAAATGTCTGTTATTTTTTTCTCATTTCATTTTATTTTATCTTGACCTCGACTCTTGGAAACCTGCATCCAAACCTGCAAATGGGCTGTCTTCCTTTTATGATGACTATTACAATTTCTGAAAGCATTCTCAAGAAAGGAGATACAAAGGAATCTTCTGTCACTGTCCCCTCACCTCAATTACATCATCATCTTCATCTGAGCTGCTGATGCTGCTGACATTCCCGCTGTTCACCAGCATCGGGCCTCGCTGGCCCTCGGACCGAGCTGAGGGGGAGAAGGAAGAAGGGGAAGATGAGGAGGAGCTGGATACAGCATTAGGAGGGTACTGGGACAAGAAACTGGCTCCAGCTGGGCCAGGAGTAGCAGCTGGACCCGACACCCCTCCCGGGAGCATTGAGCTGGTATAGAGGCTTGCAAGGGATGGACTATACGACAGAGGGAAGCCTGGTGGGAGCATCCCAGCCATGCCTGGCATGTTGGAGCTCAGCATGAATGGTGGCAAGGCTCCTGAAAGTGAACTGGCAGCTTTGACTGATGCAGAGGATGATGATGTTGAGGAGGAAGATGAGACGGTGGGAGCTGTGGTTGTCGTCAGTGAAGATGAAGGAGAGGAAGTGGGAACAGTGCCGGCTCCGCCCATCTTCCACCCATGCCGATCCGGGTACATGAAACTGGGGTCGCTCAGCTGAGTGTGGGGTGGCTGGAAGTAATGCGAGCCCGCCCCCATGAAGAGCGGATGCCCCAGTGAACCACCCAGCATGGCAGAGGTTAGACCCATAGGGGGGAGGCCATAGCCCCCAGTGAAGGGGAAGCCCTGCGAGGCCACAGGGGCTGAGGAGTGCTTGCCGGCAGAAGGCTGCTTACTGGCCCGCTCATCCAGGGATGGTGTGGAGGCTTTGCGCTTGGAGCCCGTTCTCAGATCTTGGGCGGCAGTGGCGTCCATGTTGGGTTGAATGACATTAGTTACAAAGACATCATGGTGGCTCAGATTTCCACTTGCTAACCCACTCCCACTGCTGCCATTGGTCTGAACCAGTTTGGTGGAGGGCAGGCTGCTCACACTGCTCTCTGGCGGATGAACAGCGGAGCCTGCTGCCCCACCAGCTCCTGCGCCGCCCGTGTAGCGCTGCAACTCGTTAATGATCTCTGGGCTGTCAGGGGAAAGAGGGCGGGGCACAGCCTTGGGTGACAAGCAACCGTTACTGACATGGGTGGAAACCTCTGTAGGGGTTGCTTGCGAGTCTGAGGAGAAGAGAAGGATTGGATTTAGGCTTTAGAAGGATTCAATCATCAATGCAGGCTCAGTTTACTAAAAGAATACTATAAAGTCAGTAATATCAGCGCACTACATCTCTGAGATGGTACGTAACTATCTAGGGTTCTATGTTTTTAGAGGAGTTACTGTAAGGTGGGGGTGTGCAACTCCAGTCCTCGAGAGCTACTGTCCTGCAGCTTTTAGATGCATCCTTGTTCCGACACACCTGAATACAGTGAATCGCATTTTACCAGGCCCCTTCCATACTTGAAGGCATGCTGAAGAGGTAATCCAATCTTTTGATTCAGCTATGTTCGAGTAGGGATGCATCTAAAAGCTGCAATACAGTAGCTCTCGAGGACTGGAGTTGGACAACCCTGCTGTAAGGGAATCATCCTACCTTTGGGTGGCGCTGTTGAACTCTCCTCCACCGACTTGGCCTTATTAGCTGCTCTGATGGCAAAGATTCGTCCATCAGATGTCCTGATGTAAGTCCCTATAAAAGCCACAAGTAAACAAAACGGATATTAGAATTAGATGAAAACATATTATTATTATTACATCTTTTTATCCAAGTAACTCAAAAAATATCAAAGATTTTTTTAATCATCTCTAAGATAAAAAACAGAAAACAAAAAACAGCTGGAAGAAGGACACATTCATTTAATTATCTAGAACCGCTACTTATAAAAAGCGGTATTGTACCTTTAGTACCCCTGATGACATGGATACTCTCTCCAGCGGTGATCCTGGCCTGGACATCTGTTGAACTGTTGGTGCCTGGAATCACTATGTCTATAAAGAGATAAAGAAAGACAATCAGAGTTTATGGTCATAAAGAAATATTAATCATTATTACTGACAGAAAGGATGGAGATAAAACGGAGTGCATGGAGTATCAGCCTACCAGTGGTGGTGACAATTTTCTGTACAAACACGCCAGCTTTCTGCAGGCAGTTGACAGGGAAGCCTCCGAGGCTGGATTTAGAAGAGTCATTGCCTGGGGCAGAGCTTGCAGACGCCTGGCGGGGCATCATAGGGACTGAAGTTAACTGGACTGGCCTGACACTGGCCACTGGCTTCTCTTCAGTGCTAGTGGGAGGACGCCTGAATAGACAGAAATTATTTTTTACTTTTGATTTATGACTTGCCTTTATTTTTTGAAGGAGGGTTTAGTTTTTAACCATGTAAAAAAAATTAAGAGACAAGGGATAAGAACTGGATTCCCAGTAGCTTGTTAGGATATATATCAGGATTGTAGATGTGATCAACTAACCAGTTTCTCTGGCTGAAGGCAGGGATGTTGGTAAGGCTCTGGTCACTGGCAGGGTAATAGTGAGCGTAGGAAGGGCGGGTGTATGGCACCGAGGCCCTCTTTTCATCCTCGTAGCCCTTCTTTGCTTCTTTCTTCTCTGCTTTGCTCAGCTTCAGCTCCCTGCGGTCTATCAGCAGCGACTCGTGGGGGAATGGTTGCTAGAAAGGAGGAGGTGGAAAGGTGATCAGTGTTTTGCTCCAGGTTTACATGATTACCTTAATTATGATGCCCTCATCCTAGTTTATACATTTATATTTTTTACTTTTAGCTTATACCAATTCAACGTAATAAAGTTCATGAGAGCGCCAACTGGAAGATTCTCTGCTTTTTAAAGCGGGCCACAAAAAAAGGTGCAATTATGTGGTGACTCATCACCTCTTAATCTCTAGAACCTCACAAGCTGTTTAAAATAGTGTTATAAATGTAAAACAAAGCTTCACTTTAACTCCTTGACATAGTTCGCATAGTTCCAAAAATGGATTTTAGTTGGCAACTATGGACACATTTGGAGGTGTCGTTGTGCTGTAATGACAGCTAGGGGCTTATTCAATTAGCAGAGAACTCTAAAACATGTCAGGAAAGCTAACTTAAGGAGAAAATGAGTTTTTATCTTCATCAAATCGTAGTGAACTATGGAAAAGTTCTATTTGTAATCGCCTCTAGAGGGCGTATGGGGACAATATGTTTTCTCATACCTTTGTAATCAGGTGGGGATAGAGGTGCAAGGCCTTCCTAAGGACGCTCTCCATTCTATCGTGGGGCTGCAGATGGATGCTAGCTGGGTCTGGTTCCTCCTCTACAAAATGAAGAAGAGACTCAACTTCTCTCCTGGTAAAGGTTAGCGCAGGGTTCAGGTCATCCACAACACGGTCTGATGGACAGAAAGGAGAAAAAAGAAGAAGAATTAAGATATTGAAGTGAAATTGTTTGAAAAAAAGATTAATCTAAGGATACGTGGCAAAAAACACGTAGACAGAAATGGCCGAATTCAAATGGCCTCGATGTATCCGTCTCACCAGACAAAGCTGACGGCAAACACTTGAGACACTTCAGGCAGGAGAGCTCTGACTTTACCTCAGAGCTTATTATTTAGTTTTAGGGGTTCTGTTCACACAGGGGAATCTACACTCTGGGTTTTTAAGTGGATTTCTATACTGACAGATGTTTGACAGAGCTGTCATCTGAAGGAAGTGAAATTTCCATGAAGTGAGGATGGTGGGGGTTGAATGCAATCTACATGTCTTATAATTTTTCCTACATTTTTTTCCTTTTCAATTTTAATTTGAGTTATTTCTGGTTAAAAATAAAGGATAATTTCTGTGACGAATGCTTCTGCATGCAATGCATTTTAAAGTAACTAAAACATTACCATGCACATGTTTTAGGAGCAGCTCCATTGCAACACTCTATTGTTTTTTCACGTGTTTCCGACTCACCAGACATGCCCTGTTTGGAGATCTGGCGGTCGTAGATCTTCTTCTCCAGCGTGAAGTCGCACACCAGCCTGTAGATGTGACACGGCTTCCTCTGCCCATAGCGGTAGACACGGCACACGGCCTGGGCGTCGTGGCACGGATTCCAGGAGGCGTCAAAAACCACCACACGGTTTGCCCCGATCAGGTTCACACCTAGACAACCAGCCCTGACAGGAACAGACGGGACAGCAATAAGCTGATTAGTCCTTTTAAGATTTATGACCCGCAATGATAACATGATTGGTGTGGAGAGTGAGTTACCTGGTCGACAGCAGAAAAACCCACGCAGAGGTGTTGGAGGGGTCATTGAACTGGTTTATCAGTCGCTCTCTTTCGGAGGCAGTTGTGCTTCCATCCAGTCCTTCAAAAGATCACACGTCAAAGGCAGCGTTAACTCAGATCTAAGGCTACGTTCACACTGCAGGTCTTAATGCTCAATTCCGATTTTTTGATCAAATCCGATTTTTTCTGTGTGGTCGTTCACACTACAAATAAAATGTGACAACAAGCGCGCTCTAGTTTGAACGTTCACGGCCCTGAAAGCGGCCCGCATGCGCAAAAGAAGACGTTACGCACGACGCGCACTGTTTACGGAAGTAAAAATGGCGACCACAGCCCGGTTACGATACGACCCTAAAAGTTTAGCTTGAATAGAATTGTCTCTCCGTGTGCTAATCAAGTTCAAAACTTCAGTTTCTGTCCATTGACTCGCTCTGTCTCTAGTTTCCGCCGTCATGCTTTCTCGTTTGTCTTCTCCAGCGCTAATAATCGGCGTCTGTCTCGTGTCAGTGACGTAAAAGACGGATTTAATGCGACACGACCGTTCAGACAGCAGTCGCTTTCTAAAACATCGGATATGTATCGGATTCAGTACCACATACGAAAGTGACCCAGATCGGATTTGAAAATATCGGACTTGTGCTGTTCACACTGTCATACCGTGATCGGATATGGGTCGCATAGGGGCAAAA
>VUQR01014681.1:49718-66501 GCA_015108515.1 Hemichromis elongatus | reverse complement strand
ACAACCATTCACTCTCACATTAAGTCACACCTATGGGCAATTTAGAATGATCAATTAACCTATCCCCACAAAGTGCATGTCTTTGGTGGGAGGACCTGGAGAGAACCCACGCAAACACGGGGAGAACATGCAAACTCCACACAGAAAGACCCCAGCCTGATGGTGGAATTGAACTCAGGACCTTCTTGCTGTGCGGCAGCACTGCTAACCACTGTGCCACCGTGCTGCCGGGGGTAATAGTCATTTGCCCATAATTCTGGTGCATTTGAGCTACATGCCTAACTAATGAAACAGCTTGATAGAAATTATGATCCATTTTGTCCCACTGTGCCAATTAGATACGCATTCAGTTAACCATCCATTTAAAGCACTCTGATAGAAACTGATTCAAATGTTTCCTCAAATAGCATGAGTACTAAGGTGTAATAAACCTCATGCATTTAAGGTAAGTGCACAAGCACACTCCAACGCCTACTGGCACTAAAAATAATTCAGAAAAGAAAGAAAGAAAAAACTTATCCACACAAAAGCTGTACTGAGGGTCCACGAAAATGGACCATGTTAAATTAGGTGCAGACAAGAAAATACAAGAATATAATGATCAAAAAGTCCTTCTGGGGTAAAGATGAACCTATATGTGTGTTAGGTGTCAAAAATATTCTCACCTCAGCAAGTCTTAAATGAAGTAGGGCGTTCTCTGTCTCCAGTTCAAGTATTCTCTCCTCTTTAGTCTGAAACACAGAGAAATGTGTCCTGGAGGATTTAAAATGCACTTTGCACAACTCATGTTTAGTAACTTGTGAAAAATCTAAAAAGAAAAAAACAATTTCCCATTTGGCATTCCCTGTTTATCAATGACTCACCCTTAATTTGTGCTCCAGCAGGTGTACCTGATGTGCAAATATTTGGTCTCGGTTTATAAAGAGAGGCATTTTCTAGAAGGAAGGAAGCAAGTATAGAGCAGCTTGTCTGGCCTCGTCCCTTTTCTTTCTCAGCTGATCATGTCGTGTCCTCTCAGGTCACATAATCGGATTAGTAACGATCAGCGGCTACTCTCTCAGTTCTATTTTGCCTGTCTCTGTTTGGCAGGTGCAGACTACAGTATGTTGCCTTTGTACTGCCATGAGAACAATAACTGTTTAATTGTGATTTGAGCATGACAGTGTCTTTTTCTTTTCTTTTTTTTTTAATGACTTGGATTTTTTTTTACCTTGAGGTGTTTGGAGATACTTCTGTTTGTACGACCAGGTGTTTGTCACTTTCCACCGACAGAGGGCAACAAAGCGCCCGAAGAGCGGTTCGTCAAAAGGAAGACGTAAACATTACGAAGAAGAAAAATAGTTCCGCATAGTCACAGTTTTTTTTTTTTCCTGTCAGGCAGGGGGGGACTCACTGCACTGTGGTTCTCCGGTTTGGTCACAACATGGCAAGGCTGAAAGAGAAAAAGCGAGAGAAAATCAGCGTGGCCTCCGAGGTACAGTGTTTTAGCGTTTCTCTCACATTTCCCAGTTATCTCTCTGTTTAGCTGACGTGTGATAGGCGCCGTAGCATTCCCCGTGTACATTCTTTTAATTCATTCGTTGTACTTGCTCTTGCCTGCTTCTGTGTTTTGTACCTTGTCCTCTCCGTGTGTAACACCTGTAAAATCCTGCAGATTGATCGTTTGGAGGAGCAGCGGGTGCGTTGCCAGGACAACCTAGAAAGGGCGGAGTTCAGGAGCAGGAAGGAGAAGCTCTCCGAAAAGCAGAGGTGAGGTTGAAGGAGATGAAAGAGACTCCACGCTGTTATTTTAAGGCAACTTTGTCCTATGGACTGGGACTGTTGTGTGGGGCAGGGGCGCCACCAAAGACGGGCTGATGGGGAGGGCTGCACCAATAAACTGAAGTCAGTTGGTGGAGCCCTCCACAACAGTCCCAGTTTCCCTGCGGCTCTTTAGGAAAATGAATTGCCCGTCCATCACATTTGAGGATGCTTTGAAGCGCATCTGTCTAAATCAGCTAAGCTTGGTGCTTTGGCAACCCTTTGTGAATAAGGAAACAGCCACAATTAGCTTTTAATACAAAAAACAATATTTTAATGAGGTGAACACTAATCTAAAGTCTAAATAAAGTGTATGAGTTGAGAATATAGATTTAAAAAAAGAGATTGAAATAAATGATGGAATGACCTATTGCACGAGGTTTGAAGGATTTGCGGTGGATTTAATTTTGCATTTCTTCGGCTTTCCTGTTTTGTTGTAGTTTTTCATGCCTGTGTAGCTCTTCAGTGAACAGTTTCATGCCACTTAGAGATTTTATAAAAGTAATAATGTTAAACACTTTGCCCAACAGTGATGTTTCTCCTTAACCTCTCATTTGTTTTCCTTTTTATTTATACCTTAGACAAGATCTGGAGGATGAAATGACCATCATGAATGAGAGGGTGCAAAAGCTAGGTGAGCCTTAATATTAAAATTCTCGTTCATGTGTATTCAGTGTGTATTCTTACTTTTCTTGTGTATTTGAAATATTCATTGAGTGCTTGAGGACCACATAGCAACTGGTAAGCAAACTAATCAACATGTCATATTTAGTTGTCTTGAAAGGTGCATTTTAAAAAGGAAGCAGGTGAAAATAAAATGTTACAGATTGAAGAAAACTGAAGAATGCCATGCTTTTGAGTGCTGTATACAAAATATTTGTCTCCTGTCTTCTTTTGACTCTGTTTGATTTCCCATATAAAATGAAGCACAGTATGTTGTAAACTGGGGCCAGTTTATAACACACTGTTATGTTGTAAACTGGCCCCAGGCTGCTACAGCGTATTATTAGCAGATTATTTGCTGATTTTGACCGTGCCAAAGGACTCAAAATAAAAAGAAAGTGATGGCTGCTGCACATTTTACACAGTGTGTCTTCTGCTTTTCCAGACAAAGAGCTGGAGATGTTACGAGGTGAAAACCGAAGGAACATGTTGCTGTCGGTCGCTCTGCTGGCTATCAGCGCTCTCTTCTACTACGGCTTTTTCTACAATGTAGACAAGTCATAAAACCAGACTAAAAAAGGGATCTATGATTCTGCACAGAGCATCAAACTCAGAGCCATCTTAGTACAGGGACATGGTTGCGAACACATGAAAAAGGCGCAGCAGTTATATTGATGAAAGGCCACAGTTCTGCATCTAGATGGCGTTGTTTTGCGCTCTTCTGGTCAGAACCCATACTGGCTTTATAAACAGCACACCTTACATTTTCTTATGTGAAACAGAATTTTTCCAGCTTATGATAGATCTATCTATCTTATCTTAAAGTTTCACTTTCAAATGCTTATATTGACTGACAAAGAAATTGAATTCTGGTTATGCCTTTATATACTTGACATCTGTACACTTGTAACACTATTCTTCATCTCAATGTTTGCCTTATGCTGCCTCCAGTTTGCCTTGGATGTCAGAGCTGGGAGTGACATCAACCCAGAGTTTAGCTCTTTTCATTAGTAAAGTAGCAATTTTTTTTTTTGCCTGTTAGCACTTAAACACACATTACTCTGCATGTGGCTTATTTAGCAAGTCACGCATACGTTTTAGTAGTAGGATTACAAGTTTTACAGTTTTGGTGCCGCTGCTTCGGCTTTCCGAGTCTGAAGTCCGACTCGACGAGGTTTTGCTGTTGAAAATTCTGACTGGTGACGGGAAAAGACTTCAAATGAAAGCACCATCATGCTCCTAACAAACCAACATATACTTGCTGTATCATGGGCAACACGTCAGATGGATACTTCATCAAGCTGTGTCAGTCGAGAATGCTTTTCAGTCGTTTAAGTGTTTGTATGCATGGTACACAGTGTTTGTGCAGTTAGATGCATGAAAATATTTCATATATGTGCTCTTTGTATTGTCATTAACTCAAAGTCCGAACCTGAAAATGTTTTTTTTTTTACTTTTTATTGATACTCATGCTGGTCATGCACCTACCTCCTGATAACAGCGCTTTCGAAAATGGCCAACATGCTCACAAATGTCCTTTTAGATATGACTTTATACACAGTTATGTCTTTTAAATCCATATAATAAATGCTTTGTGTCAAATTCAATCTATATTGTTTACTTTAAATGCACTTTTTGCAACGTGTTAGAAGGTTTTTCTTTAGTGACACCTTTATTTATTTTTTTATTTATTAGGATAACTTATCTATTTATTCTTCCTGAAAGTAACAGACTAGACCAAAAAGGATATAATTAGATTTATCATGTTCTGAGAGCAGACTGTGTAGGAGGGTTTTTTTTTGTGTAATTTCACTGGTACAGAAGGCGTGATCTCTCCAGGAAACATATTGTTAGTGTCAGAGGTGACATTTTTCACCCAGTCATTGCAGGATTTTTGTGGTGGGGGAAGTCGGATTTAAAAAGTCTTAAGGCCTTCCTCTGGTTCTGAGAATGTAATGATTAAAGCAGCATTCCTGTGTCTGATTTGTATCGCCGCCTGTTTAGCCTGTGTCCCTTTTCATCAGCAACATTCACATGCGGGGCTAAAACAGGCAAAATATGATCTGTGTGAATACAAAAGGTACACTTTTAAATGATGACATCATCTACTGAGAGAAAAAAGTTATCTGAACCCTATGAAAAAGTTGCCAACATGCCACAACTAAAGAAACAGATAAGAAACAAGGTCATTGATATCTATCAGTCTGGAAAGGATTGCAAAGCCAAGGCTTTGGGATGCCAGTGATCCACAGTGAGCCATTATGGAGAAAACCTGGAACATCTTAGTGTCAAAGGTGAACCTTCCCAAACCTACCAAAATGACTCCAAGAGCGCACTGATGACTCATTCAGGACGTCACAAAAGAGGCCAGAACAACATCTAAAGAACTGCAGGCCTCATCTGCATCGATTAAGGTCAGAATTCATGATTCAGCAATGAGAAAGAGACTGGGCAGAAATGGCATCTAAGGGAGAGTTTCAAGTAGAAAACCACTGCTGACCAAAAAGACCACAAAGGCTCGTCTTACATTTATCAAAAACACATCTTGGTGATCCTCAAGACTTTGTGGAAAATATTCTGTGGACTGACGAGACAAAAGCCTCGTTACATCTAGTGTAAAACTAATACAGCGTTTCTGGTCTAGTCTGTTACTTGACAAGACTTCCAGTTGAGATGCTTCAGGATAATCTTAAGCAGGCGGGATGACTGATTTAAAACACTTCTACAGAGAAGAGTGGGCCGATGTGAAAGGCTCATTATTAGTTACCACAAACGTTCGATCGCAGTTCTTGCAGCCAAAGGTGGGCACAACTAGTTATTAGGTTAACTGCTTTATCACACAAAAAAGAAATGACATCTATTTTCTATTTACTCAGGTGATGTTTGCCTGATATTAAACTTTGATTGTCTGAAACTTGTTTAGACAACTTAATAAAGCGCAGCAAGTCCTTTCAATAGATCTATGGATGTTCTGCAAAGAGTGGGTGGGTGGGTCAATAGACGACAACATCAACAACAAATAGAGAGAGAAAAGGAATTAAAGGTCATTTAGGATGCTAGTTTTATAACCTGACTTTCACCATTGCATGATCAGTAATCACCATTTTTGTGGACTGTAATAATAACTTTGTCTTAAACTCATTTTTCTGTGCCATAATTAAAAATAAATAAATAAATCTTAGCCAATCCAAAACTAATCTCCAACTTTCCCAGTTTATTTTACAAGCCCCTTCTTTTGGTCTCCTGTGCTTCATTCTTTATAAAATGACAGTAACATTTTCCTGCAAACGTTGCTTAAACAGTGGGGCTAGTTTAAGCCACAGATGAATACAATTATGATGCTTTAGTGAGTATTTGTTGGAAAAACGGGGGGATTTGTTGCCCAATCAGGAAGTGAACTGAGTGATGTTTGTTTTTTGGGGGGGGTTTTCATGCGTAAAAACTTAGGATGCATTATATCCTTCAAGGCATTGGTTACAGTATATACAACTATAAAATTTAACCACACATTACCAAAAACATAAATAAATCTGACTCATGGCTTTTGCTACAGTAGAGACACCTCTGATTTCAAATGGATGACAGCTCAGCAAATAATTGTATGTGTGTGTGTGTGTGTGTGTGTGTGTGTGTGTGTGTGTGTGTGTGTGCGCGCGCGCGCGTGCCCTTCCTCCCACACTGTCTATTATCGCCGACTCATTCTCTCAGATAAAATAAATGTAAACAAGCCCGTTATGCAACAAGTCAGTGGGGTGTAATTGGTGGTTGCAGTCTCTGAATGTTAATTTTCATGTTATGTTTGATATTGTTTCTTATTTGAAATCATTTGTTTTATAAAATAACAATTTATTGAATTAGAAATAAATCAATAATGTAAATACTCCCCTGTAGCTTCACCTTTGGCCAGCTGTCACCATGTGCTGCACATTCAGCCTGCTTGCTCCTCCTGTACAGTCAACGAGTGACCTTGTGTTCACTTTCATATTTCATGCAATGGCATGTTAAGTTTCCTGAAGTCATAAAAGTACATGATATAAACAATAAAATAATGATTAAAGGGTCTGTTTGAGCATGAAAATGTCAAATGTCACATTGAATTCTTTTGTTTCTAACACAGAACGATGTTTGAGCTCACCCACTGCAGTGAAGGGCCAGCATCTCCACCCGGGTCACATGTCATTATATAAGGTTTTTTGTACGCTGTCCCTTTTGACCAGTTCACCTAAAGTCAGTTTACATTTTACTAGACACACTCACATTCACATCTACACCTAAAATTAAATCTGTTAGCTAGTCTTCCTTATTTTAGTATAGAAGTATAAAAGTACTCACATTGCATGAGAACGTTTTTTTAGTTCAAAATGGTCATTGTTTATTTAATATTGGCCGTATTGCCGACACTTAGCCCCTCAGGTCGTCCGCTTTATGAAACGAGCATCTATAGTTCCCTTTACAAGCAGAAGGTTTGAACAGCAGGTTGAAGGAGCAGCTGCTTGGTGCCTGGAGATCACCATGTGAAGGTGTTCAGGATATCTGATAGGAGCCGATAACATTAAAAACAGCTTGAAGCCAAGAATTCATGGCTCACAAGGATTACTTGCACATACACTCGTCATTATTTGAAACATTAGCCATGTTTAATACAGGCGTCCACTATAATAACAGTACTTATATGAGAGAAAATAAGAGAACAGGCCCAATGTTTAATCCTATTGCAAAGGTTGTTGTTTAATCCATATCAAAGCATCACGTTTTAGTAGACGATGACTTTTTTTTTCCATGTAACATATTTATTTCCAAAGCTCAAATACATATCTGTGCCAATTCAACCTCAAGTGGGTTAGGCCACTGCAATAACAAGCTCCTCCATTTATTTATTTTCATGTAAAAATGTAAAAGTATTGGGGGGGAAAAAATGATTATTAAACAGATTAAGAACAACCTGGGATATCTTCATAAAAAAATAAGTGTGATTTGAACAATATGGAGGAGTGTGTCTAGATTCAGTCACTTTTCTGTCCAGAAATTGAGGCCTTCTTCTCGTTCTGCTCCTTCTGGAGTTTAATATTAATATTACGAATGCCATTTTTTACACTTTGCTGTGAGATTTGATTACAGTACAAATCAAACTGCATTGAATTACTGGATGGATGAATTTATTAAACAAGTCCTGAATGACGCATAAAAGTATCCAAAACACATTTCTTATAAATTGCCATCCTTAAAAGCAGATAATCATCACGGGTTGAGTCATCATGCCTGGAAAAGAATTTAAGTATTATTCCTGAAATCTAAATCTGCATGGCTAAATAGAGGCCCTCCATACTTAATTTCTCTGTTAGTCATCATTGCTGTGCTCATAGTGGTGACATATCGCCTAATATGTAATTAGTTCATGCTGAAAAGAAGATGAGACCTGCAGCAGGTAAAAAAGGAAGCCAGGACGATGATGGGTGTAATCATGTTGCGCTAGTGAGGTAGCTTGTGTCACAACAGTGTGTTTGAAGCTTTAAGCTGTAAGGCTATGATGGCTACTCTGGGGTTCACTCGGTGTGAGGAAGAGGACATGAGCATCATTGATGCAGGTAATGGGTCAGGATGAATGGTGTGAGCAAATGAGAGCTGGAGCCAAAGACCACAAACCACACATTCAGCTGCAGAAGTATGAGCTGCCTCTTTAACTTCTATATCTTGAGGATAAGTTGGCCTGCAGTGTATTAAAGACTTTCCCTGGATTATACTTCCTCACCTTGTTTGAACCATTGTAATGAACTCAGTGAAAATAGATATTTATGGCACACATATCCAGTTTCGAACATAACCACTCTGTCCATCCTTCACTAAACCCATGAACCTCTTTTGTGGTTTGCTTCTTCTCCTCCTGCCTGACAGCTCCATCTTCCTGCTGTCGCCGGTTGGACAGCATTGGCTTGCGATCAGCAGTATCAGTGCCTGGAAGCATGCACTACTGACAAATTGCTGCACAGCTGCAGTCACCGGTACATTAACTGCAACACTTCACTTGTTACTTTATTTTAAAGAATTATTTTAAGAATGTAAATGCTTTCTCAATTCCTTTCTGAAGAAAAACAAATGTGTTAATTCATTTAATTGCTTCACTCTTAGGGTCCTTTTATTGTGGCTGATGGCTTACACAAATGAGTCTTCAGTGTTTTCAAATATTTAAAAGACATCTACTATAATTCTTTGTCATCCATCATCCATCAAGGTTATTGAGAAGCACCAACATTATCTATCATGGAAAACCTGTAGAGCCTGAAAATGTTAAATAATTGATGTTTTATTATTTTTCTATTACAGTAATTGAGTTAGATAATATGCTAAGAATGTTTCCGCATTTAATGGACACATTAAAAATGTCTGTTTTTTGCAGAACTTAAGCAAAGATCGTTCATCCGTATGCAAAAGCCTTTCCTGGAATCAAAACCAAATTGAAGATGCAGTGATTTGTTTACTGTGCGCCATCTAATGCATATACAGAGAAGTCTTTATGTTGTTGTTTATGTGCTTCAAACAGCTGCTGTATATACAGAAATAGTCAACTCTGCAAAAAGCTGTGATCCAACTTTTAAATCGATCACATGATCGTACTTCAATCAGGCCAAAACATATGACTCTCTAAAATGGGATCTACTCTATCTATAAATATTGCAAGGATCATCTATTCATAGGGGACATTCGGTCCTTTTTATGTGTTTAACTTCTTGAGCAAACATTGTTAGGCGCCGCAGGTACAAAGCTTAAATGTCAAACAGTTGCTGAGTGTCCACAACACTTACTACTGAGCTCACTGTACCTTGAAAAATGTCCCTTAGTTACACTCAACACGTCACGTAATGTTATTCTGAGAAGGAAGAGCTTTAGGGTTGGTGTCTCTTTCCTGAACGCACTCCCATCCATTTATAGTCCTTCATAGAACACGCATGGACAATCTACAGCACAGACTGCAGACAGCATACATACTGCACATGTACAGTCGCCCACAGGCAATCTGGTAATTTAGCCATGACAATTGCTGGGAGGTGCCAGGCTACTGACAAGCACACGCATACTGTAGAGACTTCTGCTAGCATGTGCTTCCGCACGTACACAAAGACACAAGTGACGTTAATTTATTTTAAAGAAAACTTTCATATAGCTGGGATGGGATCATCTTTGCTTACCCGGGTAACATAATGTTTGCATGTGCGTCTAAATATCACCATCACTGGATTATCACCAAGCTCCCATTGGAGAGTAAGACACTTTGTTTTTGCTGTCTGTTAACCATTCTTGCAGCATCGCTTTCATCTTAATATGAAAAGACAACCCAGAGGGAAGAAAGGTGGAAAAGTTTGTGTGATTACACAATCAATAACACTGAAGCATTTTCCATCAAGCTAATGGCTAACTCAGTAACAGTGATGTTTCTATGGAGTGCACTTGCTACACTGCTGTAATTAATGTTATTAATGATGGAATCATTCAACTGTGGCCCTGTGCGCAGGTCTGCACAGATCAAGCATTACATAATTCAGGCACTTCTGCAAGCCTGTATTGGGTCTAATGGATGTAATATTATGTGAAGGGCCATGGGGGAATTTCAGTGCAATTTTCTGGTGCTGTGCAGAAGTCTTGATTCACAACTCATTTCTTTAGATTTTGCTTTCAAGGAGCCAATTTTCATGTATGTTTGCATATGTTTTAATAAATCACTGCATCGTTTTACTTTGCATTAACTGTTTTGTGGTAACAGATCTTTTCATACTTCACCTATTTACAGAGGCTCAAAATCAGTTGGAGAAATGACTGAGCAGCAGTTTCATGGCCAGGTGAGACGCATCCACTTGTTAAATCATTACAAATGAAGCGGACTTAATATCTGTAGTTAATTAATTGGGTTGAATTTGTATGTTATAATTTTCTAATGCAATTTTAAACATGAATCTCAAAGAGACATCGGTGCAAGTGCTGGAGGTCATCATTAGGCTAGCAAATCAGAAATAAACCTATGAGAGATAGCAAAAGATTAATAAGACACAAAATCGTTTACATTAAAAAAAAAAATTCAAGCTCAACAATGCCAAAAGGTCTGAAAGATGATAGAAGAAAAGTAAAGTGCATGATGACAGGATTATTTCCATGGTTAAAACAAACAGGAGAAAGTGAAATCCACAGTTTTGTCCACAGGTTTGAAGGAGTGATCTGAATACACCGTGTTAAATGTGATTGATGCCAGTAGGTTGTCGCAACAGGAACATTAAAAATTAAATGTAAGAAAATAACTTTATAAACACACGTTCTTTGCCCCATGACAGGAAGATTTAATCTATATAACAACTAATGCAAACTACTAGTTAATAACACACTTGAATCATTTCAGTGTGTTATGGTCCTGGTTTTTACACAAATGAAACCCAGAAAAAGGAAGAAAAAGAAAAGACAGTGGAAAAAGTGGCAAGTTGAAGGCAGTCAAAGCTTAGGTTTTGCAGCAAATGGAGGGCGAACTCATGTGGAGTGCATGTCTCTATCATGGAGTTTTTAGTTGGAGCATTCATAAAAGTGGAGGATAAAAAGGATCCACTGTCACACATGCTGGGCAGTGGACAGTAGAAAATAAAACGAGACAAAAACAACGAGGAGAAGACAAAAAACAGAGAGACAGAAGAAAGGAGACAAAGCGGTCCTCTCATGACATTTTTGGTTGTGTCTCACTTGACACAGTGCACATTGTTCTTAATGTCTTTCAAACTGAATCATTTTATTTTTTAATTTATTTACTTATTTATTTGTAAAAAAAAAAATCATTGTAATTTCTGGTTTGTTAAGCATGTAGAGTTTAAAATAAACAAATCCGAATCTCTTTCCAAGAGATCTAATTTCGCCTGCCAGCTGGATCTTAGAAATGTAAGGTTTTAGAAATTGAAGGCCTAAAACGTACACGAGCACTTTTAGACTGTTGCCACAGGCTGACTTTCTAAGCCCTGTGAACAAACAGGTGGTTGCCTGATTTGGTGAGTGACCGAAAGCAACATCTGTTAAGGCAGAGAAAAAAACAAGTTGAACAAACATCTCCTGCTCTCAAAGCGGCCAGTCTTCTTCATACGGCGCATTAGCCGCCCTCAGCCTCCTTCACCTTTACCCCACTTTGTGATCAGCCCTAAACCGACTGAAGGCTCCACTGCTTTCAGAGTGATGACTGAAAAAGTTGATAGCTTTCACGAGGAGCAAACACACTGACCTTTGTGGTGTTGTTGTGTAAGAGCTATTATTGGGACAAAATAAGAGTCAGGAACAGAAGCACACATACATTACTTGTGAATGCCAGCAAAAATGGCAAGCAAGTGTAAGTCTGGGTCAAAATCTAGACGCAGCTTGCAAGAAAATACTGTATAAAAGCAACTGCTTGTTCCATGCAGAGCTGCTTTTTTCTCTTAAACACATATCAAGAATCAGCATCAAGAGCAGACAAGATGGAGGGAAGGGTAGAAATCTAAAAACAAGAAAAACCAAAGATGGATTTAGTCTGAATTTCCTCGGATGCTATCGTGTCCTATGGGAGACATCCAAAGCTCATGATGATCACAGATCAGTCAAAAACTGTTAAGATTGTCATCAACTGAAACTAAACTGACGATTAAAAGTGGGAGTAAAAAAAACACGTTTCACTTAGCTGAAATTAAACCTAGACTAGAAAAACAATTGTGTGTTATGTACTTGAAAAATAATTAAGAATGAAAGAACAGTCCAGAGAATGTTTCTAGTCCCAACCTTTGCCGGTGTAGTCTCAAATATGCAACTAAATTCAAAGTTCACGCATAATTTGACAACTTATGTTGTCAACAAAATATGTTTTGACATCTTGAATTTGGCTCAGACATTTAAAAAGTGATAACGATAATACTACAAAACTATAAATAAAATAAAAAAATTACAAAAAAGTGAAAAAAATTCAGTCTGGCAAAAAAAAAAACTAAGTTGAAACAATGACTTCCTGTTGCAAAGGTGGGGCAGTGGTTATCACTGTTGCATCACAGCAAGAAGGTCGTGGGCTCAGATCCACCATCTGCAAATTGCATGTTCTCCCTGTGCCTGTGTGGGTTCTCTCCGAGTACTCTGGCTTCCTCCCACAGTCCAAAGACATGGAGTTAAAGTGCCAATAGGTCTGAATGGTTATCTGTCTCTCTGTGCAAGACAATAGTGACCTGTCCAGGGTGCATCCTGCTTCTCACCCTACAGCAGACTCTGAGCTTGCAACACAGTTCCATTTGTTCTGCAGTTTTCGAGTACTATTGTGCCTTAAAACTAGCTGCAGAATGGATGGTTTTTAGTTTCAATGAGACATGAGAAGGACTTCCCAAAGTGCGACCTGAATAGGCCCACCTGCTCAGTGTCCTCCTCGGTCGTGCTGTTTACCACGGATGCTGCAGAACCGAATAATTAAACTGTGCTGATGCTGCAATGATTTATTGGCAATGTGGGTGTTTCAGTTTTTCATCACAGAACTGTAGGATTTAGCTGCGGTGGACACAGTGACTTTATTTGGTGGGCCTGCAGTCTGTGCACTTCTTGGAGAAGATCAGAAAAAAACAATAGATTGGTGTCCATGGTTTCTTTTAATGCCTCTGCCAACAACAGGAGACTTTAAAGCACACAGGCCATCCCTTAAGATAAAATGTATACATTACTCATATACTGAGTTGTATATATAAAGTATATCTTAGGAAAAGGCACTACCATTAGATTCTGCACAGTTTCCAGAGAAACAGGCTTAAGGGGCAGAGAGAGAAATTATCACCTGTGATGGCATGTGTTGAGGACAAACACCTACTAAGACACACTCTGTGCCTGATTACGACTCTCAGTGGGAAATACGATGTTTATGAGTTAGATAGTAAATGTAAGCAATAAATAAAACACTAATAATTATTCTTGTTATATACGCTCTTTTAAATGATGCCATATGGCACAGAAATACAGTATGTGAGGATGGTGCTCTTGTAGAAGTTCACTTGAATCTTGTTGAACAATCTGGGTATCTTGAGGCTTCTGAGAAGTAAAGTTGTTGTTGCAGAATCCATCTGAAGGTTTCAATAATCTGCAGGGATAGAAACCTAAAGATGGTGGGAGATTGAGATTGTATCTCAGTGCCACTGATGTGATGAAGTTGTCCGAGGTCTCCCGACAGGAGAGGCTCAGCCTGACATGAACCTTTTCAGTTTTCAAGCATCTTCTGCAGGAGATTTAATTATGTATGTGGATTTCTCATCAATAATTACATGGTGTTTTGATGCTCAGTAGTGTCGTTTTAAAGAACTAATGATGCCATCATGAAAGTAGCTTTCACCTGTTTCATGCAGTAGGTTAAAGTTGGATATTGCATGCTATATATTCTGTATTTTCAAGTAAGAAAAATTAAGGAATGTGAATTACTGTGTAGGAGCAGGATGTGGAGGAAAAACCGATATTGAAGGAGAGGAAAAAAGCTCAAGTCTCCTGGTCTACAAAGGTGTCTTCATTCCTGTGAGGCTCTCTGACAGCCTGGCAGATAAACGGCTGCATTAGCGGCTGTGCAGGCTGCTGGGTTTACTTTGTGTTTAACAGGTGACACAGACTCATTATGATCATTCTCACTTTGTCACACTCCCGTACACGTGCATTCAGCTGCTCTACTCTTAAATCATAACTAGAGAAGCAAGATAAGGTCCAGACAACCTTTCTCATTTCCTGTGCTTCCAGGACAGAGTGCATCATATATTTTCAATGCAACCGCATACCAAGTCCAGCAGGGGCTGCGAATGTTACGTCGGGTTAGTAAATTATGTGAAAGAAATGCCAATTTGACTTCCGCAGCCTTATGTTTCACCTGCTAAAACTGGAGGGGAGGCAATCACAGCCACTAAGTAGCCAGGATCACGTGGCTCATGTTTTCACACATTTGTGGTACCTTGAGATTTTCCTTAACCACTCACTGGATTACAAGCCCACATACATGACACACAGAGACTGAGCAAACAGCATTCATACGTATCTAGGTTTGAACTGGAAGATGGGATTTGGATGGTACTAGGATGTAAGAAACAAAAAGAAATTAAAAAGTTGGGTGTAACACACACACATTGGGTTTTCATAACTTGTGGGGACATCTCATTGACTTAATGCTTTCCCTAGCCACTTACCCTAACCCTAACCATCAAAATTGAATGCCTAACCCTGACCCTTAACCTAACCTAGGGATTTTGGTCCCCACAAGGGCTGTCGGTCCCCACACGAATAGTAAACTTCCAATTTTTGGTCCCCACGAAGATATTAATACCCGTACACACACAGAAAGTGCAGCAATATGGATCACATACTCGAGCCACCACTTGATTTTATCCCTTTATTCCTCTTGTACAAAATGGACATCAAAGACAGTACAATACAAAATAGAAAAATGGCACAAGGTTACTCACAAGTTCAAATGCTTAAACACATTAAGGGCTATACAATACTGCTTTGGCATTCGAAAAAAACATTGAATAAAGTGCAAGATTTCCATTCCTATTTTTTTCCCACTTAAGTACATTCACAGATTTGCTTTGTCTTTAAAAAACAAACAAACAAACAAAAAAGAAAGTTTCTTGTTCACAGCATTTCCAAACTCTCACCCTAATTTGTGTTGAGACATAGGCTAATAAAGTGCAGATACAGTATGCATGAGAGACACATTTCGAACACCACGCCTGCTTTGTTTTTTTTTAAAGCATTCACTGTCAACTGTAAGCAGATTGTCGATGATTACTGGGTTTGTCTTTTTGCTCGGCCTTTAACGCACACACATGCATTCTCTCTCTCTTACTTACACACACAAAGATACACACACAGCAAGCTGTAGCACCTTTTTTAGACCTCACTCGGTGACCTGGACCGATAAGCTCCATTGGCTTGAAAGCAGCCACAGAGAAGCATGTAGATGGAGCGCTGAATCTCTGCGTTTCTGTAGGCGTAGATGATGGGGTTGATCATGGAGTTGTAGGTGGCTGGCAGCAGAGTAGCATAGGTGTACACTGACGGGTACTCCCTCTCACCCAACAGACAGTAGATGGCAAAGGGAAGCCAGCTGGCACCAAAAGTCCCCAAGATGATGGCCAAAGTGGACACCCCTTTCTTGGTGGCAACATAATGCGAAGTGGCAAAAAAGTGCTGTTGGAGGGCGATCTGGTGAGCATGGTGGCACACGATCTTGCAGATCTTGAAGTAAAGGGTAAGCATGAGCACAAAAATGACAAAAAAGGAGGTGGCCAAGAGCATAACGTTGCTCCGGGTCAGAGGACGGACAATGCTGCAGGAGTCCGGCTCGTCTAGGCAGTTCCAGCCAAGCACCGGCAGCAAGCCCAGGAACAGAGACACCCCCCAGGTGCCCACTAACATCAAGTGAACGTACTGCAGCGTTTTCTCTGAAAAGTATGTCAGGGCATTGTAGAGGGAGAAGTAGCGGTCTATAGTGATGGCTAAAAGGCTGCTGATGGATGCAGTAAAGGAGGCCACTAAAAAGCCTACAGTGATAAGGCTGATAGTCTCAGAGGAGATCACATACTGAAACACAAAGTTCAGAATTAATCCCATGCCAGCCAGCAAGTCGGCTGTGGCCAGGCTCCCAATCAGCACAAACATGGGGGTCCTCAGCGTGGGTGTGTAGAAGATGATTGCTACCACTATGGCATTCTCACAGGCGATCACGGTGCCTGACATACAGAGCATGATGTCCCACGGGTTGATAGGGAAATCTAAAGCAGCGGTGGAGAATTCCAGGCTGCCGTTGTGGTCCGAAGACTCAGCCTCTATCCACGGGAGAGCTTCTCCTGATGCAGGAGTCGCAGAAGAGTCGTTCACCACCAGCGACTCGTTCATAGCTCCACGATGCCGTCTCTGTGTCCTGTTGGTAGCAGGAGAACAAGAAGATTGCTTCATTAATTTAAAAGGGGCTGTTTCAAGGTGAATGTGCCTTTCATCTTAAATTATATGAGGAAACCAAAGGACAGGTCTTGTTTCGAGAGTCGTAAGTATTCAAGTAACTTTGAAAAATAACTTTACTTACAAAGCTTAAACCTTCTCTAAGAAAACTTGTTACTGAAATACCCAAATTTGTTTTAAAACACCTTTGAGAGCACACTTATGACAGTTTTAGGGTCCTACTAAAGTCATTTAAAAGACAATTTTTCAGAAAAGTCCACCATAACACAGATTTTATAAGATAGCACCTAGAGTTATCAGTTTTTGTTGAGCAGACAGCAAATGCTTGCTGTCTGCTAGGATACAACTTCTGTTTTGTTTCGTG
>VUQR01014681.1:18070-44865 GCA_015108515.1 Hemichromis elongatus | reverse complement strand
GGAGTCCACTATGAAACTAACAATTAGACTGTACAATAATTTGGTAATGAGCTAGTCTGTCCATGCTAATACGTTCCAACTGGATATCATCTCCCTGAGCCAGTTATTGAAGCATGGAGGTGTGGTGGATTTCCAGGACAGTAAAATAAGTTTCTTAGCAACCACCATACCCAGCGGTAGAGCCGACTGCGTGTCCGGTGCCAATTTCAGACTGTCTGTGGGGCATCCAAGTATTGCAAGGTTGCCGTCTGGTTGAATGTCCCTGGAAAACATTTAAAAATTGCAGTCCAGAAACTATACAATTGAGGACAAAACCAGAAAAGATGAGCCAAACACCCCGCAGCAGAACCACATCTGTCACACAGAGGAGACACTGAAGGGAAAATCCTGTTTAGCTTGATTTTTGAGTAGTGCAGTCTATGGATCACCTTATATTGTACAATCGATAGCGAGTATTTATGGACCAGGCATGAACCGGAGACAAAGCCTCCTCCCACAACTTCACAGGTATATCTGAGTGTAGATCCTTTGCCCATGCTTCACGCTGGTGGTCTGAAGACACAGGAGAGGTGAAGCAGTCAACAAATTTAGAGATCAAATTTTTGGAACCTGGAGCAAGACATACATTATCATAGAGTGAGTGGGAAGCTGGAATCGTCTCAAAGTTCTCAAATATTTCCCTCACATAGTTCCTGATCTGGAGGTATTGGAAAAAACTTTGATCTGTTTTAGTATGCGCAGTGTATTCGCCCAAACAAAGGAGTTCTGAGCTGGTATACATGATTTGGGACTTGAAAACATCAGTGAGCAGAGTGAAATGTTTCTGTCATTGGGACTTTCAAGCTGCAACCAGGAGGGCGTGCTGTGTTCAGCCTCATCTGAGATGCTATGTTTCCAATAAGTGAGAGCTCTGCGATTAGCTGTCCAGTAATAGTGCTTGAAGTCTGGAAGACCAAGACCTCCTTCTGCAGTTGATTTTTGTACGTGGGCTTTAGATATTCTATGTGTTTTAAATCCCCATACAAAGGGCAATATAATTGAATCCATTTTTTTGAAAAACGAAGCACTTAAATGAATGGGCAAGTTCTGAAATAGATATAAAAACCTGGGCAAGCTGACCATTTTTATTGCATTGACTCTCCCAGTCATTGTTAGAGGCAATATCCTCCACGCCTCAATGTGGAATCTAAGTCTGTTGATCAACTCTGCATAATTAGCCTTAAATAGTAGTTTGGGATTTCTTGTCAAATTCAGACCCAGGTAGGTAAGATGATTGTTTGTTATTCTAAAAGGTAGGGTGTCCATAAATTCAGGAGGCAGATTACTATTTAAATGCAAAAGGGAAAAAAAGTATTATTTTGAGAGTTATGTTTATTAAAGTAAGTCCAGGTAGCCTACATGATACTTGGTTGGTAAAGGGTTAAAATGGGCTGAATTATGTTGATTTTTAAGTGCTCTATAAGTTCTTAAGAAATTGTCACATTAGATCTTGATGAATAAAATCTTGATGCTGAAAATCTTCAATGACATACTTTGTGTAATTCATTGGAAACAAAACAACATGACAACAGGCAGTAAAAAAATCAATCCTTTGGTTCAGAAACACACTAAATGTTGATCTTGACAGACAGTACTGAGGGAACCTGTGTGGGCAAGTTACAGCTGCACAGAAGTGTGTGTCACTTTGTTACAGGAAATGCTATGCATTCAGCTGATGCTGCAGAAAACGTTAATAATCTGATTTTTGGTTGTATTCTGCTGCAGAGGGGGCTTTATACCGATGGTGTGTGATCAGTTATATTTGTAGACTATTTATCAGCAAAGATATCGGTCAATCAGTATAAGTAATAAAGTGAAGGGTCTTTCACATCTCCTGCAATCAATAAATGATGTTTGCCACAAAGGCAATCTCTACCTTAGCTTAAATACGTGAAAGGATGACCACATGCCCAGGATAAACACATGAAAATCACAAAAAATGCTCATGTTTATATTTTGCCTGTATTAGTATGGCTTTCTATTTAAAGGTTTTCACTAATTAGCTGGCGATTTTATTTTTGATTTGTGTGCAAAAAAAATGCCACATTCCTCCGACTTTTATCATAACAGGGGCTGACAACAGTGAGTGGGAATAAACAGACTTTGCAACCTTATATTTTTCCTGCTGTGAGGCATTTTCCTGCCCCACAGTAAACAGATGTAGGTGGCTTCAGTCTGCAATTTTTCTGTCACTTCAGGTCCACCTGTGAAGCAAGGGGCAGCTCTTCTTCTTGGCCTGTCCATCATCGTCGCCACCTGCCACATCCACACACTCCACTCCCTGGTGACCGTGATCGGAACATGGATTATTATCAAGTGCAGCGGGAGGTGAGAAATGAACATGCCTGCATTTCAGACTTATTTTACTTTGTATCACATAAATTGTTGTCTGCGAATTAACCTGTAAATTTCTCAAATATAGCAGCCGATGGCTCTAAAGTGTAAAAAAAAACAAAAACCTGTAACCTTTAAAGATAACAGCACACAGGAGGACTCCATATACATGTAGTCTCACTCCTAAATGTATGTATCCGTTTACAAGGCACGCCCCAGCACTGAGCCTCGGCTGGACCTTTCTCTACCTCCTCTTCTTCCGCCTGGTCACTAAGTTTGGTCTGCCATCACCAACACCTTTCGCCAACGCCGTCCAGCTACTTCTCACGCTCAAGGTATGGAAAGCTAAAAACACTCAAGCAAAGAAATCAGTTTTAAATTATACTGCAGTGTATTTCCAATTCATGCATCGTTATCTTACTGTTAATGTAGATGGTGAGTCTGGCCAATGAGGTGCACAGCTTCCATGTGGAGAAGAAGAAGGATGTGAGCTCCTTTGCGAAGTCCCCCGTCGTTGGCACTCTGTCGCAGGAGCCTTCCATCTATGACATTTTGTCCTATAGTTACTGTTATGTCGGTATAATGACAGGTAAATATCTTGTCTTTAATGTTTGGAGGAGGAAATTCTGATGATTACATGAACAGTTTTTAGTTGTAAACTGTAATTAAGTGTTCTTGTTGTCTTTGGTGTTCATTTGTTTTTGCATGAATTTTAACTGTTGTCTCTCTTTGTCTTGCTTTCTGCTACTTGTCCAATATTGTGAGTCCATACTTTTTTTAGTATTATTTCTGTTTCTACTAGTTTTCATAAATCTCTACTCTATTTTTGTTTTCACACTTCCTTTTCCTACTCAACCGCACCCTCTATTTTATTTTAACCACACTGCCCTCTAATGTTCCTTTCTGTACCTTGCATCATCCCGATTGCCCAATTTTTGTCTGTCGCTGTCTTCTCAATCATGCATTTATCCCTCTGTCTCATCCCTTCATGTCCATAAAGGCCCTTTCTTCCGCTTTCAAACATACATTGACTGGGTGAGGCAGCCGAGCCCGCTGGTCCTCCCCGGTTTGACGCCATGCTTAGAGCGCTTGAAGCCGGTTCCTGTTTACGGCGCTCTGTTCCTGGCTGTCAACTCTGTCTTTCCGCTGGCCTACGTTCGTACCGAGGACTTCTTGGATCAAAACGTTTTTTATAGGTATTGGGACAAAGAATCAACACAACATCAATAGCATTTGGGAAGTTAATAGGAGTTATAGATTAATTTCATTTTGTCATTTTAACATTGGAGAATTGTTTTATTTTTATCAGTGATTAAAAGTAGACTAAAGTAACACAAATTTAAACAAAGCAATTCTTTAAATTCTATTAGAAGAATTCATTAGACCAATTTGACTAAAAAAAAGCATTTACACTCTATTAGGTATATCTACAATGTATCATGAACTCATTATTACATTCAAGAAGCCAGTTTTAGTTAATTTTAGCTTTCTGACCTCTTGGAAGCAGCCATCAGAAAATGGGTACGCTGTGATCATGAAGGGATACACATGGTCAGGAACAATACTCAGGTAGACTGTGGTGTTTAAATGATGCTCTGTTGATACTAAAGGGCCCAAAGTATGCCACGCCATTACACCACCAATACTAGTCTGCAGTACAGATACAAGGCAGGATCCATTCCTACTTTTTGTGGTGTTTCAAAACTTAATTAACTCTTCAGTAAAGAGCACCAAATAGCTTTGTCACATCGTATTTATTTCTTAAGACAGAGATACATGATACACTTTGTCTTTGTTTTCATCCTCAGGATGTTCTACATGGTAGCAGTATTCTTCGTATTTAGGATGCGTTTCTATTCAGCCTGGTGCGGCGCTGAGGCTGGCTGTATCAGTGCCGGCCTGGGCTGCTATCCAGAAAAAGCTCTTTCCAAACCTGGAGGAGGACCTACAGTCGACTACAGGTACATCGTCACAGGAATACCAAGCATATAAAAGAGGATGCATCTGTGTAAATAAATGATTACTATAAACGTGTATAGGTTTCATATTTTTGATGTTAAAATGCTGGTTTCTTTTCCTTCTTCTCTCCAGTTCTGATCCCACCACCGAGGAGAAATATGACTTTAAAACCATCCAGAACATCGACTGTTACAACACTGACTTCTGTGTGAAGGTCCGACATGGCATGCGTTACTGGAACATGACAGTGCAGTGGTGGCTGCATCACTACATCTACCCCAACGCCCCCTTCAAAGACTACACACTCAGGTATGTGAAGCAGGTTCTGTTTATTCAACAGTGAGAGAGCCCTGTGTGGTGTATATGGGACCTGTGCAATGAGCTATAATGTTAGAAGGTGAATCTGAGAGGTGGTGGCAGTCTTCTTTGATATTCTGTTTATATTCAGCCGGGATGCAAGTGAATCCTTATACCTTATACACAAGTAATAAGTCCTAAATAGCAGTTCTGTTGTTGGCTAATAAACAATGTAAGGCAACAGTAAAATTCCAAATACATTACGTGGCCAATAGAGAAAAAAAGTAACCACTTGGATTTAAATATACAAATAAGTAACAGCCTTGCACTGGATAACTGCCTCAGTTGTTACTTAGTTTCAGAGAGGTCAAATTATTGGCCTGCATCAAGCAAAGAAAATGACAAAGGAGATTACTGAAACTATTAAAACCGGGTTAAAAACTGTCCGACCAACTAGTAAAACCTGGAAGGAAAGTGGTGTTTCAGCATCCTCTAAGAGGAAATGTGGTCAGAAAAACACGGTGAATGATCAGACCACCTAAACTTTTTACCCAAAAGCTTTACCCATTGAAAACTGACTAGGGGTAACCCTCAAAGCTGAACTAAGTCGTAGGTCATATTTAGCTGGGTGTGCATATTAGTAATAATACCGTTGGAAAATCCCAGAACCGGTTTTAACAGGTGCCAAACCTGTTAATAAGTGTGCTTTTTAGGGGAAAGAATAACAAAAAAACTGTGTTTTGTTGTGTTTTTTCCATTTATCAGTGAGGCTCATTGGGAAGGAAATGTTTAGTAAGGAACGTCCAAGATTGGACTCTTCCCTCTGAGGGCAGTGTTATGATGTGGGGTTGCTTCAGTAAGCCAGATCTAGGCTCAGCAGTGTTAGGTGACCAAAAACAAAGAGGTCAGGTGACTCCATCAGGCTCAAATGTGAAAGAGCGCTTAAGGGAGCATGAGGCTTTATTTCCACTTGTGGTAGTGAGTCTAAGTGGATGCACTGTGTCTGGAAATAATAAATGTTATGACATTACGTAAACGCATGAAAACGAGGAAACGGCAAATGCATGAAAACATCAAAGCTAAACGCTGTCCAAAAAAATGTTTGAGTGTGTGACATTTTTTTCCCTTTTCGTCTGGCCACTGTTGTATTAATAATAACAAAAGTCTCATCTTATCTTTTACTATCTTCTTTCTTAACTGGCTCTCATTTCCAAGTGTCTCTGTCCCGGCTGCACATGTACATTTTTAAAAAAATATGTATCATTTACACAATGCTCAAACATAACGGAAAAGAAAAGCTTGACGCTTCAGTTTGTAGCAAACTCAATAGTGGATTTTTTTTTTAAAGCTTCTTTTCAGCAAAGCATTCTGTTCTCTAGTGAGTATCAACAGCAGTGGTAAGGTTTGTGTGAGATTGAATCAAAAATAAACTACACTACTTACTACAAAGAGAGTACACAGTGTTCATTGTGATAAAAGAACATATCAGCCAGTGCCACAACGTGGATCACACATCTGTTTTTGTAGATAACAGATGAAGTTTATAGTACACAAAATCATAAATATACCCATACATATTAATAGTTTGGGTAAAAAAGCAGGTTTGTGTTTTGTTTTCTTACAAATACATTTACCACAGAATTTAAATACCCCATTTACGTAAATGTGCAAGTCAAAACTTTAACAACTCTTTTTTTTTGCACTTAAAGCATTCTTATCCGCCTCACAATTTTGACACGTCTTACAGCTGAGGACAGAAACTCGCCTCGTGTTTCATGTGCCTCTCTCCTGTCTCTACCTCTCAGGGCTGCCTGGACCATGTTCATCAGTGCTTACTGGCACGGACTACACCCTGGCTACTACCTCTCTTTCCTCACCATCCCCCTGTGCATCGCAGCAGAGTCTGCCATGGAGGCTGCGGTCCGAGCTAAACTGGGTCCACGTGGGCAGAACATCTTCGACTGGGTTCACTGGTTTTTGAAAATGAGGGCCTACGACTACATGTGCATGGGCTTCGTACTGCTGAGCGCCTCTGACACCATCAACTACTGGATGTCCATCTACTTCATCATGCATGTCATTGCTGTTTGTTGTATACTAGTGGGCAGGGTCCTAAAGGGAGGGAAGAAGGAAGGGAGGAGAGGGGACAAAGAAGAGAAAAGACAGGGTGAGAAGTTAGATAACGATAAAAAGAAAAGTGGAGAAAAGACAGACTGAAAGGAGGTGCAAGAAAATAAATACTGGTTAGATCATTTTTGGGAGAGGAGGGGGAGGAGGTTGCTGCAAGCGCAGAATTTCAAACACTGATTTCACCAACAGTTATCTTCCTAACAAGAACGCTCACACAGGTCCAAGAGAAAAGTTCAAATCTAGTTCAGTTAAACACAGATAAAAGTTCATTTCATGTCAATGTATTCATATAAATGCTGTGAACACTGGAAGTGGAATCTTTGATCTCCATGAATGCTTTTAGAGTGTGAGTGGCAGCTGGCCTGTAAACGGTTACAGTGCAGCAGATATCTTAACATTACAGGGGAATCTTTCACACGTGGATACAAGCACCAAATCGACTTTGAAAGTGCAGGATCATGGAAGTCGTGTCATATAATGAAAGCTCATTTTGGCTGCTCCCTTATTGGCGAGAGGTCACCATAGCGGGTGTTTGATTGGCAGATTTTATGCCGGGTTGGCTTTCTAATGCAACCAAACCACAATTTGTACCGTACATCCTTTTTTTTTTTTCTTGTTCTTAAAAAATATTGTGCCAACTGGTGAATAGATTGTTGTAGTAGTAGAGGTACATCTGGATGGACTCCTTTTCTTCCTCACTGCTTACAAAACCGCCAACTATGACTCCACGGCCCTGACTGGCCCTGGTGTAGAGTGGGTCGTCTAGTATTAGAAATGTCAAGAGGCTCGATCTCCTCCAGTCCACACGCTGGACGAGATACTGAGCACAGATGCATCCATCAATGGTTCCAGATCTGAATGTGAAATGCTTGTGAGGTTACCTTTACCTGTTGCAGTTATTGTGGCAGTTATCACCGGACTGTTAGAACAACATGTAGCTCGGACACATACATGATTCACTAAATCTGTTTCTATGTGTAGCAAAACTAACATAGATAAAGGTGCATACTTACCAACTGTGTCTGAAAGACAGGGAAGTGGGTTCAGTCCCTTCAGTATCCATATGTTGCTGTTATAAGTGTGTTATTGCAATTATCTTTAGAGTAAAATGTTGAAATTCTGTGGTTTAAAAAAAAAATAAAGCTGTTTCTTAACCTTAAAGTGATGGATAATACAAGTGGTGCATGGGAAGTTAAGGACATCCGAAGGAAAAAAACGCCCAGATTTCAGTGCTTGTATCCACATCTGAACAATTCTTACCGTTACCTGCCGCACTAGTAATCCACTCCTGTCACCTGTATGTGGTCTTGATAGTATTTCAGGACACCAAGTCCAGGTATAAACATTTTTGCATTGTATTTCTGATCAAACGAGGTGTATGGCACATTGAGATCCTGGCTACAGCCTGTATTAGAATGATGAATGACTAGTTTTATGAGAGCAATAACCTGATGATTGTGTCATTAGTTCAGCTATTTTGGCCTATTTGATAAGAATTGATCTTTGTATTCCTGCCTAATTAAATTAGGACCTCATTAACTGTTTTAGGTAATATGTTATATGTGTATATATGTTACATACACACACGTACACTATATGTTATGTTATTTTGTATGCTGAACATTTCTGTGTTCTAGATTTAATCCTGTTTTTTTTTTTGCATTAGTTCCCTTCACTGTTCTGCTCATACCTGTAAGCAGTTTCGATCATATCAATAGCATCTCCATTGCATGGTGTGGTATCTACTGAAAGGTATGCCATGTAAATGATATCAACAGTCTGTTCACTGCCAAAATGTCTGTACTGCCATCATGTAACATTTGAGGTAGGGACCAAACATTTGATGTGAAGAGTCACAATTTTCTATAAGCTGCCAGCATTGGTCATTGATAACAGCACAGCTAGGTTTAGGGGATGTTGTCAATAAAGTTCCTAAAATAAATTTAGGAGCTAATCTTAGCTGATAGCAAGAAGCGTTAAACACCCTGAGCATGTTTCAACTGTTAATTCTATTCAAGGCAGTGATGTGATGTTTTAGAGAGGCCATGTTTTCATTTTTTGTGATACAAACATTTCTGTAATGTTGATATAAAACTGTTCTGATCTCCTCAGTGCGCTTCAGATGAAAGTTAATACATGATGTTATTGAGTTATCGTCATGCCCCCACTGTTGTTTTACACTATATGGTCATGAGATCATAAGAGTTACAAATACATTTTTATGCTGTGCTGTTTTTTCTCTGAGTGTGCCAAACTCTACCCTTGTAGTTTCTGTTGTCGCTCAGTGATGACTGCGGATACGAGTCCTCCTGCTCACAGTCTGTTTTTTGTTTTGTTTTTTTTGCACCGGCTGTAATGTTCCCTGATTTGTAACAGTGTTTAAAGTGCAATACATCCCAGCATTTCCTCTGTGAAGTTTTAGTTATAACATTTATATTAAAGCCTCTGCAAAGCATTGGGTCGCAGTGCTTTCTCTAAGTAAATGTTTGTTAACTGCATCCTGTTATTCAAAACCTTTTGTTGCTTTGTTATACACAGCAGCGTGTTGTATTTCATTTCCTGCCATCCCTGCCTGCTGTTAAAATGTATTAATTCCCTCCGCTTTCTTGTAAAGTCAACGACATTTATGATTTTAACACTTCAAAAAGACAAAATACTCAGTCTGACATCCTTTTGGCTGTTAAAGCTAACTCATGAGGTTGAAGCCTATAAGGAAGTGCAAGTGCAGTCATTTACAAAGGGAGTAAAGTCCGTGAAAAGGGACAACAAGGAAGCAGCTCATGGATACACGGATTATCCGCACAAGGAAGTGCTTCACTTATTTGTTTGAGTCTGGATTTGTTGCCGGTCAACTATTAGATGTGGTCAAAGAGGAAAGCTAATAACATTCGTCAGAGAGATGGCCAGTGAACTACAGAGACAAAACTCTCATGTTTACGATTACGGTGGAGGTGATCAGATTTACCTGCTTATATTTGTTGTTTTGTTTTAAGCTCTTAGACGGTGTCTGAATGTCTTTCGCTCACAGGAAGTGGTTACCACGGTGAGCAGCAGTCACTCAGGCTTCGGCAGGTTTCATCTTCAGCTTCTGATCCTCACTTCAACTGGGACTCGACTCCCGAGGATGAAGATGCAGCCAACGATGGTGGAGCCAAACGGGACATCAGGTGTATTGCCCTGCCTATGCACCTGAGAAGAACTATAAGGTATGAAACTTTCTACTGAATGGTTTGGTGGTGAAGTTTCAGTAGCTCATAAAAGATAGCACGTTCCCAAATCTGAATGCTGTCTTAAAGAAAGAGTGTGGCTGATATGACAGCACATTCCTCCTTTTACAAATGAAAAACGTAATCACCCTTCATCACACACTGTTACTTATCTCACTGAGTGCTGTTGCAGTGGTCTATATTAACCTTTATAACTTCACTTGTGTTTGGGTTTGAACTTTTAGCAGTATATGATACATAACTTAAGTATTGTAATGGCGCTGGTATAATTTGGATCTTCAGAACACACACAACATAATTTCCAAGTAGATTCCAGAAAGGAAAATCATTCAAAGCATAGATTCATTTAAACACAATTAATTTCATTAGCCAGTTGTTATAGACAGCTGGTTGTTCATGTATATTAAATGGTTCATGTCTGCCTAGAGTTAAGTTTATATACTTATGGACAGGGACACAGGTTCTATAGGTTTCATAGGTTTGTACACCCTCACAGTGGATTTCAAATCAAACAATCAAGACACGATTGGAGGGCAGGCTTCCAGCTTTAATTAAGTGGACTTAACAAAAGTTTAGTAATTACAGCCATTTGTATACACAGTCACAATCATTGCACAGGTGATTGATGAGTGGTTTCATGGCCAGGTGAGGCCTGTTCACTCACTGTTTGATTACATATTAAGTAGATAGTTAAGATGTGAGTGGACCAAGCAGCCAAGGCATAGAGGACACAGGAGAAATGTCTTCAAAAATGGGTTTTCTTTATTTTAACCCTCCAGTTCAAAAAAACTAAATTCAAAAATATAGTTAGTGAGCCCATAAAAGAGGTCAACTAAATATAACACTACAAAAAGTAATTTCTAGAAACTGAAACTTTTTTGAGAAACCACACAATGCTGCTAAGTGCATGCTTCATAATATCAGTGTTAGGTTTAAGACAAAATGATTGATGAATTATATTACTGAAATAACTACAAATCAATACAATACAAAACAACTTTATTTATATAGCACATTTAAAACCCAACGGTATACCACAGTGCTTCACAATAAATGAACAGGTTAAAACATGAATAATATAAGACCCTTAACAAAGTACTGAATATGCTAACAGGTCAATGGCACTAATTACACAAGAATATATGTGAATAGCAAATCAAACTTGCTAAAAACACACAGGTTTTAAGTAGAAGAAGATATATAGAAAGATATAATTGGAATAAAGTAAAATACAGGCATTAACTAACCAGGAAAGAAAGGTTAAATAAGTGAGTTTTTAATTGTCATTTAAATGACTGGATTGAGTCAGACGCGCGAATAGCAATGGGTTGTTCCACAGGTTAGGTGCAACCAGGGCAAACAGTCACCTCTGGTATTAAGCCGAGATCTAGGCTGTACCGAGAGTGATTGGGCTGATGATCTGAGGGCTCTCCCAGGGGTGAATGAATGGACTTGATATATCCATGTGTGGCTGACACCATTACATAAGAGTTAATTTCCAGTGTTTACCTCGTATTCACTAGCTTTTTAATTTAGTTCCAAATATAAATTCAAAATAAACCTTTCAGAAAGATGAAATATACTTTAGAAGTGACCAAATCAGCAAACTGGTTCATTCTTAAAAAAAAATGATTGCACTGAGCAGCTCGGTGAAACCAAAAAGGCCTGAAAGAAAATAAAAGCCCATTTTTGTGATTGTGGTTAAGAACAAAAATCTGGGGGGAAAAAACCCTGTTTGGACAGATAAAACTGAGACGTACTAGAATGATGGGAAGAAAAAAGTTTGGAGAAGGAGAAAAACGGATCATGTTTGGACCCAAACCACATTATCTCTTATTACATTATCACACACGGTAGAGGAAATGTAGCATGTGCGTGTTTATTTATGATGTAACCTCAGATAGAAGTGGCTGGATGAACTGTGAAGTGTACAAGGCTGTACTCTCTGCTCACATTCAACCAAGTACTGCTTGTTAAATTCTATGTATATACTGTATAAGTGCTAATTAATGTTTATCTAATAAATCTTTATAAATAGATCATTTCAAATTACTTGCTAATTTGAGGGGAATTTTAAATTGTTGTTGTATAATTTCTTTATTATTTGTCCTTCACAGGGAGGTGCAGCAAATGCGGTCGCCCACGGTTTCCAGAGCTGCGTCCTGGAAACGGAGACAAACCATAATGCTACATAAACTCAGAAAGAAATGCAAAGAATTTCTTTACTTTTTCTCATTGTGGAGGAAGTCAGTGCAAATGATTGGAGGTACACATGGAGTTAATTAATGCAAAAGGACATTAAAGGAAGCAGCTCAGTCAAACATGTTAAGTTTACATTTCAAACCAAACCAAACCATGTCTCTTTGCCCTCACAGGGAACTTTGGAGGTGGTGTCCAGTCTTACTTCGTGTTCCTGCGCTTCCTGGTGGTTCTGAATTTTGTGTCCTTCTTTCTGATTGCTGGGTTTGTCCTCATCCCCAGTATTGTCTTCAGATCTGTGGCCACCAACGGCACAGATAACATCATGCTCACCTTCAGCAATAACTTAAATGGAAAAAATGGCACTGGTGCGTCTTGTTTATTAATTTCCTCCTTATTTCCTTGTTACTCATCTTTTAGCACATTTCTTCATAATTACAACAGGAAGCCTTCTCGCAGTTTGCTGCAACAGTTTCCAGGCAACAATCCTGCGTGTAGAGAAAGTGGTACCCCTTCTGGCATTCCCTTTAGTAATAAAATGCAGACTGCTCACCTCTGGATGAGCAGAATATTTATACCAAATTCCACATCTGTGATGTTCAAAGATATGCAACAATGAGTTTATCCCTAACATCACTTATTCTCCAGACCTGAAATAGCTTTGCACGATGATGTATGACTTTTACAAATCTTTTGATTATTTTAAAGCCACATGAGAAACGGATCTTATTTAGATGTGTAGAGTTTAATAGTTTCCACTGAAGCTCGACTGCATCTCATTGTCTCTTTCTGTGTATTTCATTTATTAAAAATAACGTAAATTCTTGAGACAACAGCATGACCTTTATGTTCAGAGGAAGCTTTTTGTTTTCTTTGTTTTCTTTTTTCAAATCCAGAGGAATGTGAGGTGTATCAAGTTAACAAGACCACGGCGTTCTATCAGCACCTGCTCGACTTCCTTTCGGGAACGGTGAGAAGCTGAGAGACTTGCAGAATGTATATAGACCTGCACTTTAGTTATAGGCACTTAAGCCTTTCATAGAAGTGTCATTCCAGTTTCATTGTGCAAAAAGATGACACCAAGAACACATATAGGGTACAACTGGAGTAAATAACTTCTTTTTGTGTATGCTGGTTTGAAAAAAGAAAGTCATGGGTTTTAATGACACTATGTTGGCATGAGTATGAACCGAACCACAACACTGAAACTAAAGCAGCTAGTTTAAATGATTCATGACTCATTTCAGGCTCTACACCTGTGCTTTTCTGCTGCACCTTGTCAAAGTGTTTTGTGCTTTTAGGCATCATGATGGAGCTGAAGCCTTACAATATAGGCCTAAATACTAAATCTAGACCTATATTTTAGACAAAGTGAAGAAGTTGCACAATTGTCCTGCTTATATTCTCAGCCATGTAAATTTAATTGCATCTTGAGCTTTTTATTTTTCTCTCCTTTACAGGGATTTATGGAGTATTCGTACCTCTTTTATGGCTACTACAACAACTCAGAGATGCAGAACAGGGACTTTCCTTATAACATCCCTCTTGCCTACATTCTCACTGCTGTCTTCTACTTTGCCTTTTGTCTCATCTGCATCATAGCACGGTCAGCCCCACAACCAAAACGACTAGATTCTGGATTAAAGGGAAAATTGGGGTTGTTTTACAGAATTCATGGGGTCTGGAGACGCTATAGTTTATGTTAAACATATGCATTATGTAAATATAGGTTGTGTGTTTGCATGTTTAGCTTAGAGTCCTGAGTTCAGTCAGCCTGACTTGTATCTGTATCCTTTTCACTGGCTGTTCACACACACACACACAGAATGGGGACTGCAGCTCGGGTTGCTGTGGCAACGGGAAGCAGCACTGGGGTGAGCAGCTACAGCATGATTGTGTTCACCGGATGGGACTATGGTTGCCTGGGAGACAGAGCTACCAGACTAAAGCAGAGAAACATCCTCTACCAGCTACAGGTCAGAAGGGATCTATCCTACTTAACAGGGTGAAGTGCTGGAAAAGATAAACGTGGCCCACATGTGGCAGCTTTGCTTCCACAGTTTCATATACGTGACATACCTTCAGGTGAACCCTCATCTCTCTTCTCTCCCTCGGCCAGGTGGATCTGGAGGAGGAGAGTAGAAAGCGACGCGAGGCTGATCTGTCAACATCAAAAAAAGTGATTTTATACTCTCTGCGTGTTTTAATGACTTTTCTTTCACTTGGGTTCATTGGAGGAGCTTTCTATGGCATCTATGTGGCCACAGTTTTCAGCCAGGTAAATGATGTAAAAATAATGATGCCAACATGATCTTCTCGAAGCTCTGGGTGACCATCTCCCATTTCTGCTACACAGAAAAAGTCTGATAAGCAAGGGTTCCTTGGCTTTATTATTCAGTATCTCCCATCCATGGTCATCACTGCTGGAAACTTTGTGGTGCCTCTGCTGTGTGACAAGATCGCATTAGTAGAGCAATACTCCCCCAGCACTACTATCATATTGGCTCTCTTAAGGTTTGTGAGAAAGGGATTATGCCACATAGATTGATAGATTTAATTTGTTTGTGTTTGTAATGCTTGAAAAAAAAAATCTGATCAGTCACTTCAAGCCTATGTCTTCTTATAACGAATACACAATGAGATACGACAAACTCCAGCAAATGTGGACATTTTTATTGTAAATAAGAGAATAAATACAGAATTTTAACACAATTCAACTATTAAAAATGATGCTGCTTAAACCTATTTTGAAAATAGACCAGAATAGTAAGCACGATAAATAATTTAGTCACTTTAATCATAGTACTATAACTAGACCTTTAAGTATCGACTGCCTACCTTGCCAGGTCCATCCTTAACGACTGGCTCCAAAAGAGCAGACAATAATGGGTCCGGCCATAAGCCATGCAAAACAGCAAAATGATAAATGACTGATGATAAATATGATCTAACCCACACGTTTTATTATCTGGCCACTATGGCTATACACAAGCTGCTATAATGCTTCTGCCATAATTCTCCAGTATAGTGTGCAATATGAATGAAATTACGTTTCAATCACCACCTTAGCTGTTCTACAAATTTCAATTTCAACTCAGGTTATTTTGTGTGACATGTGCTTCAGTTTTTTTAAATACTAGCTCACTCTGGAGCCAACATAAAGAGCAAGTTACATCAGCTAAAAACCTTATTCATGCAGCCCTCAAGGTAAAATAAACAAACAAACAAAAACGAGTAAAACCTTTCCTGCTTTAAACCTGGTGATTAGTTTTATGTGACAAATTTTAAAATATGGTAGCTTATCCTTATCTCTGTTGACATATGAAGTAAGATTAGTGTGCAATTAAAATTACCTGAGTAAAATGACCCATTTCTCTTGAACCCAGGGCAGTGTTTCTGCGTCTGGTGAGTCTGGGCGTCCTCCTCTACACCCTGTGGAGTCAGATCACCTGCAACGCTGAAGAGCTCAAAGGACACTGTAGCCTGTGCCAGTACAACCACAACAAATTCCAAGTAATTATATTAATTGACGTGATGCATGCTGCGCTGATCTTTACTTTCAGAGCGTAACAGCATGGAGGGATTCCTATAAGACAGACCTTCTGTAGTTTGTGTTTAAATTCCCTGTCATGAGAAAAAACTGTGCTTTCTGTTTGTTTCTGGATCAAGACTTTGCTGGGTAAATTAGGCAGGATCCCTTGATGGCTTCAACATGCAAAAGAAAAACTGACAAAATAATTCAACAGGAAACTTTTTTTATTTAAAAAAGACATAAACAATAATGATAACATGCCAGGTTTTTCATTAAATATCTCTTGGGGAGAACTGTAGCAGCTCTGCGACTGCTTCATTCTGCCAATGGTGGTTTGAGTAAAAAACAAAACACGCTCTTTAACAGCTGCTATAACAGCCTGTGCGTGCAGACAAAGAGGTTAACATAGCAGTAACATCAGCTTTGAATATATTCAGCATGTCCACACTGAAAGACAATCTTGGCTTTTTTAATTGATAGTGCTGGGAAACACGTGTGGGGCAGGAAATGTACAAGCTCACCCTGTTTGACCTCCTCATCACCGTTGCTGTTTTTCTGCTGGTTGAATTTCCACGCAGGTACTTTTTATAGCATAAAGATATGAGTCATATTAATGCACATCATGCAAATGCACACTGTATATTTGAATACTGGTCAATCAGTCTTGTGTTCAGCTATGTAGTGTTTTTGTGTGTGTGTGGTAGGCTTGTGGTGGATAAATGTTCCTGTAAGCCTGTTCAGTGGGTGGGGCGGCAGGAGTTTGTGGTTCCCTCCAACGTGCTGGGGCTGGTTTATGGTCAGACTGTGGTCTGGGCAGGAGCTCTTTTTTGCCCTCTGCTGCCCGCCATCAACACCTTGAAGTTTGTCATTCTGTTTTACTGCAAGAAGGTGAAGCTCTAGCTTTAACACCACCAACACTGCTTGTTGATTGTGTCCCTAATCCAGTATTAAATTGCCACTTTTCCCCCGCAGATAACACTCTTTCAAAACTGTCGACCAGCGCTGAGGACATTTCGTTCCACCACCTCCAACTTCTTTTTCCTGGTGGTGCTCCTGTTTGGATGGGGCTTGGCAACAGTTGTCATGATTTACAGTCTCTCTGAGTGAGTGCTTCATACTTCCCTGTAACACTTGCAATAAAACTGTTTTTCTGCAGCACTGTAAGAAAACTCCCGGGATGCTGTCACTGCTATAAACTTTATATCAAGGCATTTTCCATATTATTTAACATTGCTGAGGATGAATGTTTCCCTCTTTTCCAAACAGGATCCATCCCTCTTACGGTTGCGGTCCTTTCCATTCATTTAGTACCATGTGGTCGATTGTTCCAAGCTCTTTCTACAGTCTCTCCAAAGTCACACAGGAGTTTCTCTTCTTCATCGGCTCCCAGGCATTCTCCATCCCTCTTTTTGCATTATCAGTGTGCGTAAACTCTCAGTATGCTATTTGTGTTATGATGACTTATTACATAGTACTTACTTTGCATTTCATGGAGTAATATTATGTCTCTTTTCTCCCTGGCAGTGTGGTGATGTGCTATGTCATAGCTTTAGCAACTGTCTATGGGAGAAGTGTTGCCCTGCTCAAAGCTCAGCTTAAACTGGTAAACTGCTTTTAATTATTATTGTCATTATTATTATTATTATTATTATTATTATTATTATTATTATTATTATTATTATTATTATTATTATTATTACATAAGGTGAAAATACAGGCATTTAAGGAAAAAGCTATAGAAGGAAAATAAATACACCCTCTTTCAATTGTTCAGGACATAGTAAAAAAAATCATCTGGCCTTTTTCAGACTCTAACATGATATATTACACCATGTGATTACTTAAGAAAAATTATGACAAAACACTTTGTGACAAACCAGGTACACTTCCTGATTTAGTAGCTGGTAGAACTACTTTTTTTGTATGACTTTATTAATCTCTCACATTGTTGTGAAGGAATTTTGGCCCACCACAGCTTTTTCAGTATGTTTAAGGTCAAGACTTTAAGGTAGATTTCCTGCTGTTCTTGGGATTAGTGTCCTGCTGCATGACCCAATTTCAGTCAAGTTTTAGCTGTCAGACAGATGGTCTCATAGTTGACTCTAGAATACTTTGGTATACAGAGAAGTTTAAGGTTGACTCAACGACTGCAATGTGCTCAGGTCCTGTGGGTGCAAAAAAACAAGCACGTATCATTACTCCTCCACCACTATGCTGGACACTTGGTTTGAAATGTTTGTGCTGATATACTGTGCCTGGTGTGTGATGCTATGCATTATGCTCAAGGATCGCCACTTTGGTCTGATCTGAACAAAGGACATTGTTTCAGAAGTCTGAAGGTTTGTTTAGACTTAAGCTGTGTTGCTATGATTTACAGAGATGTTTTACAGAGAAGACGCTGTCTCCTGGCAACCTTTACAAACAAGCCAGTCTTTTTCTAACTGTACTGTCATTTTTACACAACTGCTCCTGCATTTTGTTTCAGTATTTGTTTAAAATGAAACAGTCTAATGTATAACCACTTTCTGCTCAGGTGCACTTGCATTTACTTCATTTTAAGACTTGCTGAGGTTTAATATCATGTGTTAATATCTTGGAATTCATAGAGGATGTGTTTACAACCACTACACATAGTCCAGTCCAAATATACAAACCTATCAATTATTGTTAATAATGACATTAATTTAAAAACATTAAATGAACTCTGAGCTAATTTAAATTTTATTTGCTCATGCTTACCAGGAAAGATAAAACATAAAAACCTATATTGGTCTGTTAGGCCTTAAGGCAATGACAAAACAAACTATGATAAACAATAAGTTAAAATGCACACAAAAACACAGATGCAATTATTAAATGTAAAAACTGTGAGAAAGAAATGCAAACTTTTTTTTATTATCTTCCAACAGCTTTTTAATCTCTAATCACTTTCAGTTTTCACCTTGACACAAAGTGTCACACTGATATTTCACTTTGAAACAGTTAGTTAAATGGTTTCCTGAGTCTCACATGCACTTATGGGTGTTTGGTTTACAGGAGAGTCGTGACAAACAGTTTCTGATCAAGCAGATTGAGAGCTTGAGTCGGCAAGCTCACATACCAACACATCATGCCGGAGTACAAAACTGAACACAACAGATTTACTGTCTTGAAAACAACATGATAAGACTTGTTTTCATGATTTTTGTAATTTAATGCAGGCTGGGTTTTTACCACACCTGTCTGCACAAAGATAATTAAGTTATGAATGTTTTTTAAAGGAATTAATAAAGAAGGGGAATTAAAACCTGATCAGCATTAGAGTATAAAGGTTCCACTATGTAAATAGATTAGTGCCTTTTCTATCTGCTCTTCAAAGCATATATTTTTGTCTTTACATAATAAAATAAAATGAGAGAAATAACAGCGCCCTCTGCTGTCGTCATTCTGTTGTTGCTTCAACGTTGAGCTACCGTTTACTTCCTGTTTGGGTCTGCCTCTTCCTGTGAGCTCCTGCTACCTGTCCAACAAGAGAAATTCTTCACTCGGCAAGTTGGTGACAGCGCCTGCAGCCTGTTTTAGAAAGTAAAATGTTAAAAAGATTGTTAAGTTGGCGGAAATGTGATATCTCTGCTTGGTGCTGAGTCCTTAAGGTAAAGTAAAGGTGGAAAGTAGCAAACATCGGCTAACATTAGCTCGTTAGCTCTGTCTCTCGAGAGGTCAAAGCTGCAAATATAAGTTTGTTTTTCTGATATTATTAGTTTTTATATATTTATATATTTTTGTTCTATTTTTCCGCTTTGGGGCATTGATGCACTTCCTTCTACAACAAGCGGATTTATTTTGGGGAACTTATTCACGTTTTTCTTCCACTTAGCCGCCTGCTAACGTACAGTAGTAATAGTTGCAAAGTGAGCAATGAATATCCTTCCGAAGAAGAGCTGGCATGTCCGCAACAAAGACAACGTCGCTCGCGTGCGGAAGGACGAAGCCAAGGCAGCAGAGGAGGAGCGCGAGGCCAAGCGTCGCGTGGAGCGCGCCGAACAAGAGGTAACTCCGCGTGGATGACCGTGGCGTGCTGTTACTGTACATACCTGCACTGTTTCCCATGTAGTCTGAAGCAGGATACCGCAAATTTAAACCAGATATGATCACAAGCAGGTTACTAACTTGAAAACCTAAACTAACTGATATATAATAAGTGTACAGGAGATGTTCCTTTTTCAGTAGAGCCTACCTGAGACACTCTTAGTCCAGCCCCAGTTACAAAAAAAGTTAGAATACTGTGTAAGTGTG
Organism: Hemichromis elongatus; assembly: GCA_015108515.1. Lineage (NCBI taxonomy): Eukaryota > Metazoa > Chordata > Actinopteri > Cichliformes > Cichlidae > Hemichromis > Hemichromis elongatus. The sequence goes on along the minus strand of VUQR01014681.1, from coordinate 24,873 downwards.
GATAAAAACAGCAAGAATAATTAAATCAAGTAAACCTATACTTTATTAATAGTAAACTATAGAAAACATGTAGTTAATCGGTAAAAATCTATTTTATGAAAAATGAATTTGATGGCACTGTATAGCATCTCCTCTTCTGTTATAAACAGTCTGCACACGTCAGGGAACCAGCTGCTCCAAAGTGCCAGGTCTTCCTTGATGGTCTGGCCTGCAGACAGACTAGTTCAGCACCCAGACTCTTTAACTATGAAGTAATCCTGTCCATAGCTGCACTATGCAGTTTAGTACTATTTTTGCAGAATTATTTAAGGCCTTCCCTAAAAAGACATTGTTTGGATGGGAGTATATGTTGCCTTAAAACATTACCTCTCAAAATGTACCTCGAAGCACTGATGGTAGATTTCCAGATGTGGAAGCTGCCAGTTCCATAGGCACTAATACACACATTTTACCATGAGAAACGGTTTTCTACTGTGCCTCAGTCCATTTTGAATGAGCCTTGGGCCAGTGAAAGCAGTGTTTCTGTATCATGTTCACATATGGCTACTTCTAAGTGTAACAGTTGCTGCTAATAAATCAATTAAAATATAGGTTTTGTTTTCAGTTGTACATACAGAATTACAAAATGCTAATTATTGCATTCTCTTCTTAATTTACATTTTACATAATACATAAATAGCTAGAATATTAAAGCTTTTTTATGATGGAATGCTTATATTAAAAAAAACCAAAAATTTTCATTTAACTTACTAAAGCTTAAAATACATTTTTGTTGCTCAAATACACAAAATGTATTGGAAAACATATAGACCTTTGATATGTAAGGTAACCCAGTTTTCCAGAACCCTTGAAAGGCCCACACTGAGACAGGAAACAACCTTATTTTATGAAACAACAGAATAAAAGCAGACTAAATATTAGCAACCAAGGATGCATTATGATAGGCAGAGTGTATAAGCATTAGATACTGTCCTTGTTGACTGCTGGTTGCCTGCTGATGACCATTGTTTCTCTGATGTGTCAGCTAACTTTTGTGCTGACTTAATGTGTAAGCAGTATAGTGATCCTTTCTTTTCTTTGTTACCCATGGCAAAAAGAGGATGGATAGTGAACAGTAAAAATATGTAATATGCTAATTTTAAAAAAGTTGTTAATTTAAACATCCGCATTGGTCTCGTTAGAATCTGGAACAACATCACTTCAGACCAAAGCTGTATCCAAACCAACTTCAGATTGGTTTGACAAACATTACAATTTCGAACCTTCTTGAAGGGAACATTTATTGCAGGGCTTCAAAAATAGCATCGCACCCCATAGAAAGATGCCCGCAGTGACAGAATACGCCTTGGGATGGTGTTTATCAATGTTACTGAGTAAAAAATGGTGAGGGTGTTGTATTGATACATCAAACAGCCTTATTCTAGTACATCTATAAAATTCCTCACTAATAAATAAAGCATATAGCTCACATGTGGCTCTAAAAATAAATGTAAGTGCTAAGAATTCCTTTGTGTTACTATTCAGATTGCTTTAAATGTTGTGTACTTCTCTAAATTGGCACCACTTTTAATTTATGACTTGAGCTTTGTTTATTCTTATGAAGAATAAATAAGCTTTTCCCTGCCCATTAATGTCCTTTAATTGTTGTTTATTGTTTACAGGCACGTACAGAGTATCTGAGAAGGAAAGCCCGAGCTGCTCTTCAGTCAGCAAGTGAAAGCAGGGATGAGGAGGAGGAGGAGGAACGGAGTGGAGGGAGTGGAGGGAGTGGAGCTCTGGAGCATCTCAATCTTTTCCCCCTGGAGGAGTCCTCGGAGAAGAAGGGGAATGAGGAATATCTCAGGGAAAAGAAAGAAGAAAAGGTGACCGTGCTGCTGCTTCTGTCAGTCTTCTCTTTCGTGCTTTTCATTTACTCTGATGTAGCAGCTGAAAAATAGCAAAGATTTTGCTAGTTTGATACCACTTCTGGGTTCAGCCTGTGTGTCCTGCGTGGTCCGTGGTAGCAGTTCCAGTGCTTAATACTGTTTACATTGTGCTTTTTTTCCATTAAGAACCCTTAGTAATTAGGATTTGATCTGTGAAATCTTGCTTTTCAGCTCAGCCACAAAATGCTAAACAGTGTATTGAAGTAATAACTAAACTAAAGTTTATATGTTTTTGAAATTTTACCAGAGAAAAGATCATTTTTATCTTATAACATCATTAGTGGGTGTAGTTTTCCCAGATGTCATTCGGATGTTTTTTTTTATCACCAGACCTTAAAAATCAGCGCAAACAGTTTAAATGTTTGTCTTGTTGTCATCATACTGGCTGAATCTGTTCTGCAGCCCAGCGTCAGTGTGTATGCACACGGAGTAAACAGATGGAATGTGAGACAGGGAAAGATTCAGACAGACAGAGAGATAAATACAAGTTAAAGCCCGCGGATGTGATCGTGGCTTTCCAATCACAGGTCAGAAAATGCCAACATGCTGCTGATGGCAAAGCAGAGGTGCTATAAGTACCATTTACATTTATTTAATGATTTGCTGAAGTATATTAGAGTTTATTGTGTTTCCTGTTTTAATGGCAGAGACTATCCATAACAGTTGTTGTGTTTCAGCTCATTCAGTAAATTCGGAACTCTAAAGGAAGTTACATTTTTGAAGTGGTTCGAGGTGACTCTTGTGATTTGGTCCAATCTAAATAAACCTGAATTTAATTGTATTCCAGGCTCTGGTTTCCTTGGTAACCATTTGATGTATATACACATCTGTATATGCACTACTTCCAAGCACTTTGTAGCCTGTTCTCTATTAGGTCTGTATCAGGTGTTCACTGGGTGACGTGTCAGTCAGTGGTATTTGTCACTCACTTTGTCACTTAAGTCGCTCGCCTGGAATTTGTTAAAAGTTTATCTCAGGCCCTGCTGATTTCCTCTCACCGGCGGTTATTTCACCTGTAGTTGCAGAATGTTTTTCATTTTCTGTGTTGTCTGGTCACTTTATCGTTATTCAGCACATATTTGCACCCCCGGACTCTGATTGGCTATTGTAAAAACGAGTTAATTATCCTTGTAGCTTTCTTTCAAGAACACCTCTTAATTGTATGTCACGATGTATTTGATTTTTGGATTCCACAAGGGATATCGTCAGCTGCCATTTATCACCTAATGCTGATTTCCTGTTGCCACTAGCTGTCGCACCGTCTGTGTGTAGATGTCTCCAGACTCAGACTCTCATCCGGCACGTCAAGCACAGGACAGAGTGGACAGTGTGCATTTGAGCTTCTCGTAGCAACTAATTGAAATTCGCTGAGCTGACATGGACGCACCATGTAACAAAAACTGAAATACTTCTTCGTTTAGCATTGCCAAGATGTTTAGATTCAAGTTCTCTAAGAGGAGTTTGATAAAGTGTCCTGCCTGAAAATTGCATTTTACATTTGAAACAGTGGACTTCCTGTTGGGTTTAGAACATGTCTCCAAGAGGCTTTTCTTTCTACATATTGGGGGTTTAAATCAGGCTACAGAAATTTAAATTTGTAGGAGAATCTTGTATTTAAATTTAATTTTTTTTATTTTATATGTAGTACCGGAGACTAATTTTGCCGCATCCACAGGCCAAACCTCCAAAATACAAAAACTTTCACGAGTTTAATAGATTTCAAACTTTTGTACCCCATCAACAACTTCCTGTTTTAACAATATAAATCTAAGCAAAAAGCAATTCATCTGCTCTTCTAGACCTTTTTGACTTTAGCTTGAAGTCAAAATTTCAATAGTATCAGGTCTGTTTTCCTTCATCAGATGTAAAGGAACCACACAACCAGAAATAGTTTGCTTTCAACATCTTCCCACTGCTGGTTTTATGTGAGGGAGCTGCTCAAATAGCACACAGTATGCGGCACACATGATGCCTCAGACAGCGAGCTCTGCTATTTGCACTTAGGCACAAGTACTAGTGAGCTGGTGAAGGTTGAAGACAGGTTAATGTCCCATCTGGCTGATCAGATATTTGCATTCTCCTCTCTGTCGGGTACTGTCTAGAAAAATGTGCTACAGTAAATTAAAAAAAAAAAAAACACAAAATATTTATTTCATGTTGCGTTTCTGTTGTTGTTTTTGTTTTGTTTTTTTCTAGGAGAAGCAGGAAAGAGCTATCGGCTTACTGGTGTCATTGGGACCCCAGCCAGGGTCTGAGGTCACACCGTGGTATCTGAAAAGCAGCAAATACAAAGAGGAGAGCAAAGAAAAAGAAAAGAGAAAGGGGATAAGTGAAGAGGAGAGAGAGAAGAAGGATCGCAGACTGAAGGATAGTTTGGATCCTTTGAAAGAGATGAAGAAAGCTCTCGGAGAGACAGACAGAAAGAAGCACAAGAGCAAGAAAAAGGAAACAAGAGACAATGGGGAAAAGAGGAGCGCTGGAGAGAGGTAAGAATACCAGTATCGATTGATTGGAAGTTTCATCCCCCTTAGTATTTTACTGAGGCTCAAGTCAAATTAAAGTGACCTTGTGGTGAATATCAACGCAGGTCGGTAACAAAGTGTGTGTCTGGTCTCTTCCAGCTCGATAGAAAGGTTACGTGCTGAGCGTTTACAGAGGGAGACTGCGGAAAGGAGGAGAGCCCAGGCACTTTTGGAGCAGAGGAGCGGCAAAGGGAAGGAGCCTGGGAGGGAAGTGAGCGAGAGGGAGAGGCCTTACAACAGCGCATACTTCCCAGAACTAGCTCGAAAGCGACAAAGGCGGGACCGGGAGAGCTGGAGAGATGAGATTTTAAAATCCTGAGCTGTCTTTGCTGTTTACAGACTCTAAACAAAGCTAAAGATGTTCACAGTACAGCCTCACCGTGAACTCACTATGATACAAACAGAAAGTCTGAGCCTTCAGCGTTGTGATCTTTAATTTTTATTTATTATTTGTTCCTTGCATGGAGGGCAGAGGTCAGATTCATGCGCAGTGTTTTACCCATGAACGCATCAGCAGGGCAGATGGCCACCATCACAGGGGGCTTGATGCTCATCACGCCAGCAAAGACAGCACTGTGTGAACAGCTGTTAGCAGGACATATACAATAAAAATCTAAAGAGTCCGTTCATCTAAAAACAATTACATTAAACTGTCTTTTGTGATTGTTTGAGTTACTAGTTCTAGGCCAGTTCCATGCAAACATTCAGCTCCTCCGGCTCTTCTGAGGGAGAGACCGAGACGTTCCCGAGCCAGAGAAAGATGTAATTTCTCCAGCAAGTGCTGGGTCTGCCCCAAGGTTTGCTCATGGTAGGACATGGCCAACACATGTAACCTAGGAGGCATCCTATTCAGATGACCGATCCACCTCAGGAGCTTCTCCTTTAGATGTGGAGGAGTAGCGGCTGTGCTCAGAGTACCTCTAAAATAACCGAGCTCCTCACCCTGTCTCTAAAATATGAACAAACATCATAATTCATATTTTCATTATTCTTCGTCACTGCTTGTTTAAAAAGAACACTGTAAATGTTGTTGGCAACAATAAAAGTATTATTATTTCCAGGAAAAACCTCTCTACTCGTCTTTGAAGCGAACTGAACGTTTCTTTATTTTGCGTGTGTGTTTAAAGTATATCATGCATGACTCTCATAGAAAAAGAGAAGAAAGGGCAGAAATGTAATTATTGACGACTGCTTTGGTTTCGGAGTCATGTCTAAGCATCCCATAAACTGTGTGCGTGAGTCGAATAGAGCAGTGCTGTAACATTCATAGTAACACTTGTAATCTTCCTGATAGCAGAACACGGCAATGAGAAAACAACCTTTTGTGTGTGAGACAGTGACCGGAACAAAGGATTTGAGATTTTACAGGCATATTCCCACCCTGCAATACAAAACTACTTTTATAGGTGATATAACTAATTTGTGGTGGCATATATGCTGGGTCTTTTTGGTACATTTATTAGGGCTAGTTTGGTGTAAAAACCTCTAAAAGGTGAATTTATGGCTGGATTTCTGGGGTCTTTTTATAGGATGCCAGAGCACAAATCACATCACACCCAAAGGTCATGATATGAATACTTAAGTGATATTATGTGGATTTTAAAAATCCAATGTAAGATCGATATAATCCACCTCTTTGGCTCCCCTGTGGGTGAATTATCACGGCTGTGTTTTGATACTACGAGGCTGTGGTGAATGATCAAGTCGGACCATGACAATGCGCGCCGTGCGGGGCTGACGTAGGCTGGCGGAGGAGAAAAACACAGACACCCTCCAACACTGTGAGATGGAGGGAGAGGGGAGAGGGAGGAGGAGGTGGAGGGGTAGGAAATTTATAAATATAACGTCAGAAATAGAGGATGGTTGTTTTCAGCGGTGCTTGTGACCGAGGCAGAGCAGAAATGGTTGCGCAGCGAGCGGCGGGCTGAGGATGCACAATAGAGCATCTCACACACCGTGTTTAATTGCGGATTAGAGCGGAGGGGAAGAGGAGGGGGAGGGGGGAGAGCACAACAAGGAAGGCAAGGAGACGCTCTTTATTATTAGGAGAAAAGCGGAGAGGAGGAGGGGGAGACGGAGACAGCGTGAGCCCGGAGACGGCACAGACCGTGGCGGGGGGACGGGAGAGAGGAGGACACCGACGCTGACAGTCGGCAGCGGCGCTCGGATGCTGTTGTTGTTGTTGCTCCGGACGCGGCGACGATGCGGCCACACTGCTGGGTGATGGTAGCGCTGGCGGGGATCATGTCGTACTTCAGCCCGGAGCGAGCCCTCGGAGCACCGCAGAGGGAAGGTGAGCGGAGTCGGAGGAGGAGGTTTGAAAAGCTGTCAGGGATGCTGGAGAAAGGAGGAGAGG
>VUQR01014677.1:4868-23176 GCA_015108515.1 Hemichromis elongatus | reverse complement strand
ATGAGGGGAACGGATTTAAAAAAAAAAAAAAAAAAGCCTGGCTGACCAAGATGAAGTTGCCCGGGGACAGAGTGGAAGAGAAAGAGAGATGAAGGGAGGGCAAGTGAGATACATTTATATTATGTGATTAAAGGGAAGGGGAGGCTGGTCACCCGGCGACAGACACAGTGATGTAGTGGGAGTTGAGCGGCGGCTCTATACTCTCTAATTGACCCCGGTTAGGATCCACACACCCTTTCCCTGGCTCACAAAGAGCGCCTAATTGCTGCAGCTGATTGGGTCCTGATAGAATTACGTCTGTCAGTGAAGGTCATTAGGCTCAGATTCATCTTCCATCTCGAGGATGAGCAAAGCCACCCTCCTTATTCCACAGGCTGTCTTAACGAGCTCACCGCGGGCTCTTTTATCAGGGAGAAAATCCCAGATAAAGCAAGAAGCCGTCCAGCTCGTGTGTGTCTACACGCGTGTGTGTGTTGTAGCGTGTTGTCTGCCTGTGATTGCAGATACACGGATCGATATTTGTGATCGTGAACAACTTTGGTCTCCCCCCCCGAGGTGGATTGATACCGAGCGGTGACAGAGGCTTAAATCTGGGAAGTCAAGCTGAAGCTTCCTGCAGCCGGGAACAGGAAGTGGACCTCTCTGACAACCATAGGGTCTCGCCCAACCTCCCGCGTTTCCTCGGCTGTGAACAACAACAGAGTGGCAGTCGTGTGCTGCGTGAGAAGGAAGCCGAGCAAAGCAAGCTGCAGTCGATATCAACTGTTGCAGACGCTCAGCTGTCAAAATGGGTTCATCCAAGAGTGCAACAAAAACAACAAAAATGTAGTTGTGATATTCTTATCTTCAGAGCAACATTCAGATTAAGGGGGTTTGATTCCAGCGTAGAGCATCATCTTCCCCAAATGCAATGAAAGACTCAAGTTCAGAAAGCCATAACCTAATGGACCTGATTGAGCCATGCTGGTGGAAAAACCTGCTAATGTATAAAAGCTATTTGTTTTTAAGGCTTTTAATTACTGTTTGAAAAAATAGTTTGAAACAGGATGAAAGATTCTCAGGCTCAGACCGATTTAACAATTCAAACTAAACTGAGGGGTACCCTTTCTCTCCAGCGCACTGTTTCTGCTCCAGTTAACGTTTGTAATCGTGCACAAACACGCACAGCTCCTATGATCACTGTCAGATACTACTGAGAAGACAAAAGCCGGTAACAGGATGTCTGAAACCTGCTGATCCCTCACAGCACTGAACAAGGTCGGACAATCTGCCCGAGTTTGTGTGAAGTGGGGAGATGAGAAAACACACACACACACACAAAAGGAATAAAAGGAATACAGCGTATGATGGATTTAGTTCTCAGCAGGAGCACCGGAACATTGATGATGTCCACTATTTTTGGCGTGTCCGATTTTCAGGATTTACTGCGTGAAAATCTCAAAGAGAGAGACGCGATGAGTCAACGGCAGCTTGAGGTTCGTGACTTCAAAACTGAGCTGTCAGAGCTGCCAGGACCAAACTTCTTCACTTGTGCATTTTTACAACAGCTTCAGCAAAATGCAAACAACTCGTATAGATGAGAGAGTCCTAAAGTGACCTGGAGCACAAAGTGAAACCCAAACTTCCTCGTTCTGTTTTTAATCATTCGTGTTTCTCAGGATTCAGCCTCTCAACCAGTTACAAGAGACACCTGAAGATTCCTGTCATTCAGACTGTTGAATGTGTAAATGTGACACTAACAGCTTTGGGGGAAAAACATGTACAATGTTTGCAAAAATACGTAACTATTACAGGTTTTAGACAAAAAAGAGTAATTGCATTAAAACGCTCCAATTAAAATGACATTTGAAAAATGATCTATATAGAGGACAGCTTCCATCCTGGTGCTTTGCATCTACTTGCTTTGTTTAGAGCTGTCTCCACCTTTACGCCACCTCTCATCTGCCAGTCGCACCGCACTGTGGCGTACCATGTGACCAGCCGACCACGGTGGGGAAATTACTTTGACTTTTACTTGAAATAATCAATATCTGAGGAAGGTGAGTTCATTGAAATGAAATAAAGCGCCCCCCTGCCCCCAAATGTTACAAATCTGTGTCTCGGACTTACAGCCAGTAAAGGATATTGAATTAAGTGTTCGGTAGCTAACAGCTTTGACAGTAATCACACCTGAGTGCTGCTCTGATGGGTCAAACTTATGTTTACATTTTCTGCTTTTCTGCACTGCTTAAAATGATTAAAACATGGCTGAATTTGATAAGTTATGACATTTTAACAGGGCAGCTCCATCCTTCAGTTTCTCAGCTATACTTGTTTGGCCCATCACGATCTTTATAAAGGCCAAAAATAAGATCTGAAAATTGGGCTGCTATGAGTCAGATTTGATCCAAACTCAGCAAAAACTCATTGAAAACAATATTGTGCCAAAAGCCTCAACAACTTTAAAAAACACAAGAAAGAAGAAAAAAATGCACTTGTTTCTCTTTTCACACAAATTCCAAAGTTGTTCAGACTTCTGGCAATCAGACATCCAACGTCTTCATTCCAGAAGTCTGGAACCTTCCGCCACAAGGTCATGTACACCTTACCAGGTCTCTGCTATCAGAGAAGCATTTACACTCACATTCACACTCATGCTCACTTTACAAGCACTTATTAACGTGACGTGCATGTTTCTGGCATGTGAGAGGAAGCCGGGGTACCGCAGGGAAAACTTCCCAGGCACAGGTAGAACATGTGGCACAGCTGATGCATAGACACAGACACCCACCAGTTAACCTAACCCCACGTCGTTGGACTGCGGGAGGAAGTCGGAGAACCCGCTCACATATGGGGAGAACGAGATGATGATGGTGGATTGAACTCAGTTGCTGTGAGGCGACAGTGCCAACCACCGGGCCACCGTGCTGTTTTGTTTAAACGTGTTAAGAATTCAGCATTATTTCATCTTCCTTTATTCTACAATCAGTTTAGGTTTTAATCACCTGTATGTTCTGCACAAGCTTCACCAATGACTCTCATTTATTTTTATGCATCTTGGAAACTTGTTTTCCCTCTCATTAAGAAACAGCTCTTTGCTTTTGCAGTGTGTGTTTGTGTTTTTGGGGCTGATGCGAGCAGAGAACGCCGCCGCTGTTCTGCTGCAGCCGAGCGAATGGAGGCCCCGCGCTGCCGGCTGCTCGTTGCTCTTCAGTACATTAAAGCCCTTTTGCTGTCCATTAGTGCACCTCTGTCACGTTTAAGAGCTGGAGGTGGGAGTTGCGCATTAACTGAAAGCTAAAACGAATGATATAGATGTGCAGAATTTAACCCCTGACCTGTGCTGTGGCGCCCACGCTGCCCAGCAGAGCCGCTGCCCTGCGCTAACACTCGGGGAGGAACACGGAGTAATCAAAACAAATGAGTCAGTGAGCGGAGAGGAAACCGGCGCCGTGAGCAGATTTCTAATGACGACTAATATTAGCATAACCTAATATGCTTGTTGATCAAGGGTAAACTTTTGGGGGAGGACATGTTAGGTGCAGAATAAACAAAAGCAGCTGCTGCCAAGGCTCCAGCAGCCTTCAGAGGGAGGAGGAAGACGCCGAGGCCATTCTTAATGTGGGCTGAGCCTGCTGCATGGATATGAGGCAATCTGTCGGCTCCACGCACGCTTATCAACTTCAGTTTTATTTCAGCAGAGTTCTCAGAGGCTCCAATTAAATTCATGTGGAAAGGGAGCAGTTTGAACAATTGCATTAATATATTTATTTTTTCCCTTTCACCATAAAAATATTTCTTTTGTTTCTTTTCTCCTTCCTGTTTTGCTAATTGCACAAACCTCCTCTGTGCTTTTGTTACAAGGCCGCAGCTGCAGCCCTGCCGTGCTTGTCCCGTAAATATTATATGAAGACTTAAGTAACAATTGTTGTTCTCTTCCCATCAACTATTCATGCTCGCTAAGTTAGGTGCACCACGGGAGACGAGTGTGGGAGGAACCCTCGCTGCTAACCTGTTTGCAAAGCATTTTGGAGAAAGCAAAAGCGTGCCCTGCAAAAATAAAAAGTTCATTTTAACGAGTTAATTCTGTCTGATATTCAGCCTTCAAAACATATTCCTCATAGCAGCAGTGAGTCCCCCAGTGGATTCAGCTTCACACATTTATGCTGTGTAGCCTGAAGATTGCAAAGTTTCCAAAGATAGCAAAAATGTCGGCCTGAATTTTAAGGAAATGTGTTAACAATTATGCGGAAGACTAAAATATTCCAACTTGATGACATGGTGAAAAATGTGGCACGAGTTTTAGACTGCATCCACAAAGTGCTGCGACATCTTGCATGCTGTATTATAGGGCTGTACGTACACGAGTGTAAGATGAGAATTTGTATCACATTTCTGTGAAGGAAGAACGCCCGGCAGACACGCGTGGACACGGGCGACCGCGTACTTGTTCTGGTTTGGTTCAAGGCCAATGCAAACTACACATTATGGGCTCGATAGGAGCCAGACTGCAAAGACATAACCTGTGGGTTTTGTTTCTTGGATGCTTCAGTATATTGTTGCAAAAACACTTGGCTTGTAGGATGAAAATGTCGCCATCTTAGTTTTTTGACACCTGGCAGATCTAACGTGTTCAAGAATGAAGGAAGCAAAACGTTTTTTTGTTTGTTGACTTCCAAACCACATCTTTTTTGTGCTCACCTTCGGCTATTTATTAGGAAAAATGTATGTGTGAGGGATTTACACGCTGACTTCACTACTGCATCTTTCATATACAGTCTATGTTCCAGAGGTAAGATGACCAGCTGAAATCTGCAGGACCTAAACGTCTCACAACTCTGATCACCATCAGCTGTTTGCACTCCTGAGATCATACAGGCTACCAAGGATCCGGCCTTTAGTCTGCTGTGATTATTACCTAGATTACAGATAAATCTGACTTTTATTTCCAGCAAAGATGTTGCATAGTGTCATCTTAATATTGTCTTTGTGTTCGAAAGATTTTCTCTAAATTTATGGACCAGCTCTGATAAGCATCTTCTTGCCTGGGAAAACGCTCCATCCTTCACACCCCACCGACCAAAAATCAACAAATGTAAATATCATTAAATGAAGTTATGTCATAGTAGTTTTATAAATATGTGAACGCTAATAGTTTTTGCACATATTATTTTTATACCATCCAGTACTTTCAGTACAATATTCAGTGGTTGAAGTGAAATCCGTAGGGCCCTTCGTGAAATCAAACTCATGTAAATTTACTCAGCTGAAATCAGCAGAATGGGCCTCCTTAAATATACATTTTTTTTGTGATCAGACCTTAAATGAATCACAATTGACAATTATGCTTATTTATTCAATTCAATTTTATTTTATTTATACAGCACCAAATCACAACAACAGTCGCCTCGAGGCACAATAAAAAACCCCAAATCATATGACCCCCTATGAGCAAGCACTTTGGCGACAGTGGGAAGGAAAAACTCCCTTTTAACAGGAAGAAACCCCTGTTAGAATCCCCAGTTCACTCTCATCCCCTTTTAATCCAACTTTGCTCTAATTGGCTTCCCCTCACAAACCAACAGCTTGTGTGCCTGAGATGACCATGTAAGGACATCCCTCTATGACATCACAAAGGCCTATAAAACTGTGAAACCCAGTCCTCTGGGGTATTTATACGTACACTGACCTCATTATTAAATACAGCAACTTGTGTGTTTCTTATTGTATTAGGGTAAAACAACAAATACAACAAATGGATATTTGGCCAGCTCTGTATTCTTTTCTTGTTCTTTTTAATATTATTGCAGCGTAAATGCAAAGAGCAACAGCAGAGGCACCATTAGTCTCTCTCAGTGTAACACACATACTCATCTACAAGAAAATACCAACCCCCAAATCTCACTGAACCACAGTAGAGCCTCGGAGAGTCTAATAAGTCAAACTGCAGGCTGAGCAGGCAGTGCATGAATACCAAATGCAGTCTAATTGATTACCTAATTTATGCAATAACCAGTATTTTTTTAATTATAGTTATTTATTGCCCAAATGTTTACGGGGCTTGGCTGATTCATGGGCAGCACGTCGAGCCACGGGTCAGACTCGGTGGACCCTGTTTATAAAACTGACAGCAAAATTATCACAGCTCCACTTCATCATCGCCGCTGCCGCCATAGCTGGAAACTAAAAACCAGCTCGTGTGCTCGGGAAGGAGCAGAGCATCACCCAGGATCTGAATGTAATTATCACTAAATCACGTAACATTTGCTCTTATGTAACATCCTCAGTATCATCAGCAGCGAGAGCTCCTTCGCTTGTGTCGTTGCGTGTTTAAGCCCTACAGACAATTCTTTCCTTCGGTGCATTTTCCACGGAACGCGACGCCGTCAAACATGTTTTTGGTTTGATCTAATTTTAGTTAACTCTAAATATCTACCTGTGGAGGCTTAAAACCTGCTGCGGATGGCTGATGCAGCACAGTGAATTTGGCTCAGTTTATTTTTATCACAGTGACCTTATCACTGCGGTAATCCAGCTGAAGTGTGAATCATTTTGAAAAGCTCCAGCAGCCACTGATCGGTGCAAAGATGACAAAATGATTCTGTAAAATCTTCCTGTCCTGAATTTTTTTTTTTTTCCAAGATTCTCGAAAGTTGAGCCTAAAACAGAACGACCCCCACTGAAGCCTCAGAGGTCATTGAAATGTCAAATTTTCATGGTCAGACAACAGAGTTGGACCATCTCCAAAACAGCAATGCTTCTGTGATGAGTAATGACAGCAGTCCAAGGCGAGGCAAGTCATGAACCAGCGACATGGTGCAGGGAGATGTTCTGGCAGCAGCCCAATACACCACAGCTCATGATTATGAGATCTTCTGAGGTCTTTTGGTCTATAAAGTTATACAGATTCCAAACCTCTGTCTCACTGTTGTTTAGGACCAACGGTTTAAAAGGCAGGGGTGGCTAATCAGCATCCACAACTGCACATACACTGCTTATTTCTTGTTTCTCTTATTTCTCAGGTTTTATTTTTATTTCATTGTCTTGAATATTCAGGCCCCATCTTATCTGAAAGACCTCATAGTAGCATACAACCCTGGTTTACTCGTGGTTGTAGACATCGACCGGGTTCACATATGGCACATATGGTTTTAATGCAGTGCCACCCGAGGGTCTGATCATCATAGACTGTCCTTCGCACACAGATTTCTCCAGAGTCTCTGAATCTTGTAATATTCTACACTCTAAATGGTGAGATATTCACCTGCTTCATAACTTTACACTGAGGGACTTTATTCTGAAATAGTTATTTAATTTTTGCCCATCTTTAAATCTAAGGAACCGTCCTTCTCCCAGATGCTCTTTTTATACTCAGTCGTGTCAGTTAACCCGATTAGTCGCCAAATGTTCCTCCAGCTGTTTTTTTTTTTGTGCCGTTTACTTTTCCTGCCTTTAGCTGCCTCACGCCAACTTTTTTGAGACATGTTGCTGTCATCGGATTTGAAATGATCTCATATAAATGTCACATTGTGTGTTAAAGCTCGGGTTTATGAGATCAGCAAATCCTCACATTCATGTTTTCCACCATTCCATGGTGAAAAAGTGCACATTTAGAAGCTACAGCGGGTTGGAGGTGAATCACATCACTTTGACACTCATACCAGACACCCAATTATCACATTTTCACACTTCATGTTTATTCATTTTTAATCGTTTATTTGTGATTTATGTACAAAATACAGACCTTGGTTGCGTTTAGGCCATTAAACCAGGGTTATGATAGAAACACTACTTTGTTAGCTTGAAAAAAACAAATACCAGACAGAATGGCTGGGTTGCCATGGTGACATGTCCCTGTTTTAACTGGACAAAATACTCATAGCACGCAGAAGATAATTCATATTATAAATCCATGTACAAAATCTATTATAGATAAAACCTCCTGCTTTTTAATACACAACTATAATCTGGGAAATAATATTTGTGTCTGTTAACAAGAATTAATTAAGGTGGAGCAAAAACCTCAGAAACGGCAGTGAGGGAGAAGTTTTAACAGTGTGTGTTTACAACAGTTGTTTTCTTTGTCGACAAAGTCAGACACAGAAACGAGCCTTGACACGCGGCCTCGGAGGTGGGGGATGTTTACTTCAGCCAGAGTGACTAGCGGGGCAGCTGGGTAATAACTGCCTGGCGTCACAGCGTGCTGCCAAATGCTGTAAATGCAGAACTCTTGTACCAGCCTTAAACATGGAGCGATGCTGCCGAGTGACTGCGAGGCGCTGGATGAGCTCAAGATTGACTTGACATGACAGGAAGTTATCTAAATCCCGCCAGGACTTGTGGATAATGTGACGGATTTCTTAAAGGCGCAATGAATGAAAAGGAAGAAAAAAAAAAAGATGTCACTGCACTGCTGCCATTGTTCAAATCTCAAGGAGATGAAGACCTGCAGTCTCTGATGACCTCTGACCTCCTACTGAAGAGACAAAAAACTGATTTGGAGTTCAGTTACAGCTGCCACTTTCAATTTGAAGCCTCCTTTCTCTTTTCCTCTGCCTTCCCAGAATGCTGTTCTGCATGTTGATGCCGGCGTTGAGGCCGCCCTGCGAGCTTCTTTGTCTATGTGTCCTTTTCTTCTTTAATGTTTTTACATGGGCAGCTGCAGCTGATCAGAGCTGACAGACTGCTTGATTTAATGAACAGCTTTTAGCATCTCGGCCTTTGATTAAAATTAGAATCAGGAAACTGAGCACATTTTAAATCCACCTAAAATTACAAAAGTCGTCCCTTTTCAAGTCATAAATCATGTCAAAGTGATTTTCGGGGTATTATTAAATCTCTAAAGCACTGAAATTAGAAAAAGAAAAATCAGCAGGAAGCTTCCTTTAACCTCTGAGTGGGCAGACCGGTGCACATGATTGACACCTTAGCTGGTAGAGGACAACACCTTTTCCTCCTCCTCTTCTTCTTTTGGCTGCTTCCTTTAGGAGTCACAACAGCGGATCATCTGCTTCCATCTTACGCTGTCCCTGTCCCTTCACACCAACGCTCTGCATGTCTTCCCTCGATCTTCTCTGAGGGCTTCCTCTCTAACTCCTACCGGCAGCTCAAATATATCCACTATCCCTCCTCTGCACATCATCAGATCAAATTCTACCTCTAAATAAACATAATAAGGAGATAATCAAATCACTCACATTTAATAGGATAATTCAAAAGTGCCAGTGGTTAGAAGAATATAATCAAGTATATATATATTTAAAAAAAAAAACAAAACTCCCCTCTCGCCCCTGCGGCCGGTCTATCCTTCGCGCTCGGGTCCTCTACCAGAGGCCTGGAGCTTGAGGGTCACAGTATCTTAGATGTTCCTAGGACTGCGCTCTTCTTGACAGAGATCTCTGATGTTGTTCCAGGGATCTGCTGGAGCCACTCGCCTAGCTTGGGAGTCACTGCACCTAGTGCTCCGATTACCATTGGGACCACCGTTACCTTCACCCTCCACATCCTCTCGAGCTCTTCTCTGAGCCCTTGGTATTTCTCCAGCTTCTCGTGTTCCTTCTTCCTGATGTTGCTGTCATTCGGACCGCTACATCTATCGCTACAGCTGTCTTCTTCTGTCCAGTTGGTTAGCCATCACCATTTTGTCCGCCTGCATCTGGAAGTCCCACAGGATCTTAGCTCACTAATTCTCCACCACCCTTGGGGGCGTCTCCCATTTTCACCTCTGGACATCCAGGCCATATTCGGCACGGATGTTTCTGTATAATATGCCAGGCACTTGGTTATGGCGTTCCATGTATGCCCTACCTGCTAGCATCTTGCACCCTGCTAGTATGTGCTGGTTTGTCTAAGGGGCATCTTTACACAGTATGCACCTGATGTGATAGACCCCAGCCTCTATCAATCTTTTGCTCAGAGCTTGTTCCTGTGCTGCCATGATTAGTGCCTTTGTGCTGTCTTCAGTCCAGCTTTGTGCAGCCACTGATAGGATTTCTGGATATCAGCTACCTCCTCTTTCTGCCGGTGGTACATGCCGTGCCTGGGCCTGTCCTTCCATGATGGTGCCGCCTCCACTTTCTTGTGTTGCTGCTGTTCCTGATGTATTCGTAGATGTTCATTGTTTCATCCTAGACTGTGGTGCTGACACTCACTAGTCCCCCTGCTTCCATACTTCCGCTTAGTGTACTGCCTCAGGGTGCTGAACTTAGGGTGAAACCCTCCATGCACAGTCAGGAGCTTCCTGATCTTCCTCCTTTGGCCAGCTTATTATCCCAGCAGGGTACCTGATCCCAGGTAGGGTGTAGGTGTTGATAGCCCATGTCTTGTTTTTACCATTCAGCTGACTCCTCAGGACTTGCCTGACGCTCTGCAGGTACTTGGTGGTTGCAGCTTTCCTAGCGGCCTCTTGTTGGTTCCCATTTGCCTGTGGGATTCCCAGGTGCATCTCCTTGGTAGAGTGGCGTTGAGTGGATTCCCATTCATTTCCTATGGTCGAGAACAACACAGATGTATGGTTGATCAAAACACCCAAAATTTTTCAAGTGCTTAGTGGGGAGGATGTCATAAGATCTTAAACCAATCAGATGTAAAACACATCGTTTATGAGTGTTTTAAGGTCAGATTTGTGCATTTATATTTCAGTCGGCAATTACTGGCAAACCTTTGCATACCTGTCTCGGACTTTAGGTGCCCCCCCCCCAAGTACATTTTTCAGTGATGCTATAATGTAAAGCATTACTGTAATAACACCCTATTTATACATATACAGGGTGGAGAAGAATGATGGCGTGACCTACAACTTCTGAAGAGTCAAAGCATTAATATTATTTTTACTTTTCCTGCACAAACAGACAGGAGCAGGATAGTAAAGTGCTGACAGCATGTCTACACACAGAACCCAGAGTGATGTTAAAGCTGAGTAAAGGCCGACCGCAGCCCAGCAGCCTCAGCCTGATTTTCAGCAGGTAACAAAGGCAGTGATGAGCAGCCAGGCTTGCAGCATTATAGCTTCCATTTCTTCCTGTTTATGTTTCTACAGTAGAAGCACCGTGGCGATGGCTTTGAAGTCCCTTTGGGCTGGTTTTCATCTTTGCCTTGTGTTGTCGGTTTTGTACGCATGTGCTCATTAGGACGGGATTTATGTGAAGCCCGAGGTTTAAACTGTTAACGGGTAATTATGTGACAGTGCATCTCAGGACATGTTACATAATAATCAAAACGTAACGCAACAAGTAGTGTAACAAATTACTTTCTCTAATGAGTAATTAAGTAAAGTAATGCATTACGTTTTTTAAGTAACAGAGCAACCAGTGATTCATTCTACTTGGTCTTCCTCTCGCTGCCATAACATACACAAACATGCAGCACATGCAATAACAGAAGACATCAAAGCCAAAATAAACTCATCACAGTTCTGACCGATGCATGCTGACAGCCCTCGTCTTCAATCACAGTTTTACTTCGGCTACACAGTCTTTAATCTTAAAATGAGACTATTTGGTAATATATAGTGAAAGATAAGTCAAACTGCACCATGAGACAGAAATGTTTTGTTTTCCGTGATGACTGATGATGATTAGTAAAGCCAGAACTAGTCCTTGGCTACAGCTGAGGCTCACATAGCAGCTACAAGGTGAAATCTTATCTGTGCCAGCCTTTAACAGCACATTTACTATTAAGATGACAAAAAAACAACATTTAATGGAGTTTAAATAAACGACTTTTGTGGTTTAATATTTGTGCTTGTTCAGTCAGTCGTATTTTTGTATTCAGTTGTCAAACAATTAGATCAGACTTCTCCTCTTAGCTGCCTTCACTTTGCAATTAGCGCTGCCTCAGATCTGCTGATCGTCGTCTTTCACTAACCGACTGGCGTCGAGCTCAGACCTGGATGACTACATGATTCAATGTGGCGCTGAACGCGTCGTGCCATCTTTCCCGTTTGATCGCTGGGCTCTGCTCATAGACGTGCGTGCACTCTGTTTTGCCAGTTTGACTGCGAACCAACGCAATTCCATTTCAGATAAAACCGTCGGCAGAGAGAGTTGGAGTCGACTCAAAAAAGGACAAAGTAAAACGGTAAATTGCATTCTGGGTAGGTTCCTTTTGGCGGAGGGATCTGGCCTAAACCTCTCTGCGTCAGCATCAGAAAATAGGTAGATGGAGCGCTTTTGGTGATCTGACACGTTTGATGAACGAAGAGACAATAATAATGAAACAAAACGGAGCTGGAGATGTGTGTGCCAGCCTCAGTTTGCCTTCTGTTGTTCTCAGAGGACGGAGCGACACCAATTAACTCCCAAACAGTTGTAATCAGGGGACCTGTAAGATACCACGTAAATTAAATTAAACCGTCCCTAACCATATGCCAATACGTGTCGTCTTCAAAGCCTGTTTTCAATACGGCGAGAGCTTGTGACTCGGTGGCTCAATAGCTCGCTGGCTCGATACGATGAAACAAAAAAGCAGATAAATAACTCAATTACAAGCACACAAGAAAAAGGAGAAATAATCTTAGAATCCTGCCTCAGGGAGTCCAGTTTTCAACTTAAAACACTCGATTGCTACCAGCTCCTGAACTGATTGACAGGTTGTTTAATGCAGAGGGATGTTGGACTGAATTCTGCTTTAGGCTCCAGAAAGTCTCAGTGTGGCCTGGTGGAGAGATAAATTTGTGAAATAAAAAGGGAGGAATGATCCTGTTCCTGATTGCTCCGGTTTATCTTCGTGCGATGACAGGAGGAGTCAGAGGGCAGGGAAGAAGATGTGCCCGACAAACAGCGACCCTGAAAGCAGGATGATGTCACTCGGGCAGGCCACCTGCCACGAGGCCAAATAGCACAGCCGCTGAGATCGAGGCTGAAGCCGACGACCTTAATTGTGTCTACCTCCTCCCTGCCTGCACTCTTAGAGGGGAGAGAGTAAATATGTTTTGTGCATGAAGCAGATGAGGTCGTGTCAGATCATGTCACGACTTGACAGCGTTTTCTTCACCTCTGAGCGGTTTTCTAATATCTAGTGCAAGTCATTTGGGAGGATCTGTCTGCGGAGAGCTGGGACTTTTCACACCTCCTTCCAATTTTTGTGACAAATTGCTGTGAATGTTGCAGCCTTTTAAACCTTTTCACACTGCAGAGTTTTTGTATTGAAAAAAAGGGGAGTGCATAACACCTAAGGACACATTTATTTTTCTAAAATCTGAATTATATACAACGAATGTAAAATATGTGAGGAAGGATAATCAACTGCTTTCACGCTGGATCGATAGTTCAGGGGTTTCCTGGAGGGTGAGATCAAACTAAGATGATGTGAACTTTCTCCGGGTTTGTCGGCTGATTCATTTTTTGCTCTCTGGGTCTGACTTTCCCAGGTTTGCACTTGAAATGACCGCTGCTTACAAAAAACGAATATAAAGACGGGAATTGTGTGCTTTACTCGTGTTAGTCACAAACCACAGGGCTCCAATATTTAGCAATAAAGCATACGATAATAAGCAGATTTCCAGGCAGCCAAGTTCAAACCCATCATTATGTCCCAGAGTCCTTGACAGTTGTCATCTTGTGTTTCTCACTAACTTTGTGGGCAGAGGAATAAAGCTCGGGCTAATAGCTCTTACAGGGATAAACTTGCTTATTTGCTAATGGCTTCTTCTTCCTGTGTGCCATTAGATAAGCAGCAGCAGCCACCGCTCTTGAAACCAGTGTGATGTCAACCCCAGTGATCACTATCGGGCCCGCTAATGGTCTCTGAAAGGGAGAAAACACATTCAATCACATTTACTCACAATGAAAGATATGACGACGTGTTCCGCTAACGGGAGCGGATGTGCCGTTCGTTACGCCGTGTCACAGCGCTTTGATTTTGAGTTCGATACACTGTTAGTTATTGTGCCCTGTGTTTTTTCTGGATGTGCGGGGCGGTCGCCTTTAATCATTAGCACAGAAAGGTCCAGGCTGTATCGATTTAGACGAGCGCTTGAGCCCATCACAGCGGCTCATCGTTAAAAAGCCACATTAAAGACAAAAGACAAACCGCTAACTGGACATCGGGACCTCACACTGATGCACAGGTGCTGCTGCTGCTGGACCGAGTCACTGAATGCACCGCGGCTCTGCGTGTGGCTGTTAGAGGTAGGCGGTGAGGAAAATATGAGCAAATGAGAAATAAGGTGCCTCTACACAGATCGCAGGGGATCTCTGAAGACTGTGTGAGGATTTGAATCATGCAATCACTTTCAAACTCCACCCAGCAGTCTTTGTAGCAGCTCAGTTACTTGCACATCTTAACACCATACATGTTGAAATATTTTCTAAAAGAATGAAATCTGAGCTCCGGTCTAACTTTTCTACAGATAAAGCAGCGTGAAGGTCTGGGCCGGTCCTCAAGACTTAAGGCTGACTCGACACGTGTTAGTTTTCCACGTTACCGCTGCACCAAAACCGACACAAACCACATCAGGTTTGGCACTAATGGCACAAACACAGTTCAAATTCAGTGACTCATACAAGTGGAGGTGAAGCTTCACATCCTGTGTTGAGCCTTTGGTCTCTAACCTTTAACAATATCTAAATGCACAAGAAAAAGAAATAGTCTGCATGTTTTTTGCTTCCTGTTGTGTTCGGGTCAAATGTGACTGGTTTACAGATTAAAACACTCATAAATATTGTGTTTTACATCTGATTGGCCCAAGGCCTTATGACATCCTCCATACTATGCACTTGGACATATAACAGTGATTATTACCTCATTTATTGAATTTGGAGTGTTCTAATCAACCCTGTTATATTTCTAACTGCCATAGGAAATGAATGGATGTTTTTAATAGTTCTTATTTTTTATATTAGTGAATAATCAGCATAGGATATGTGGAAGAGTTTCATATCCGTACTGTGAACTGTCAGTTTTTATAATGGCTGCTTGCTGCTGCTGCTGGAGTGTCCTTGCACGATCCCCAGCCTCTCTCTGACAGACTAACTGTTTCTCCTGTGCAAACCTCTGTGACAGAAGTGCTTACTTGCAGTTTGCCTTCAGCTGTCAGGCGGTGACTCGGTTTCCTTTGTGCTCAGTCACTCTGCAGTCGTTTAGCGGCGCAGCATTCACCCGACAGCTCCTCACATCCGGACTCGCGGCCTGTCGTTAGCTCCTCTGCATATCAGAGCCATGTAATGGCGTTGCAAAAAGCCTAATTAGATCTAAATTAGCGTCACTTTCTTGACTCAACATTATGGATAGAGGATGAGGGACTAATTACACTGCTATTAATGCAGAGAGAGGTTAATGACAGGGGAGTTTGTCACCAAAAGCGATTGAGGAGGGACGCTCGGCTCATTCAGCCGCCATATCTAGACCCCTCTTTTCTTTTTGCTGATGCAAGCTGTTCTGGCAGTTTGTGAGCCGCCTGCACTTTCACTTTGTTCGTGATCAATGTACACTTTATATGTGGTAAACAAATAATAACTCAGGTTTACAGGCTGTCGACTGCTCGGTAGATTAAAGCATAACTGTGGTGAGCCTCGCGAGAGAGCGATGTATATGTTCGTACGTAATTATGTGCGCAACAAATCATCAGAGGTGTCCGTTTGAACTTACATCACAGCCGTGCACAGGTGGGGTCGTTAGCAGGATCACAATACTCCGTTATGCTGTGTGACACATTCAGTTAATGCGCGAAAGGCTGCAGTGACGTCTATTCATCAGAATCGGCCTTTGATTACGCTGTAAAAAAAAAAAAGGTGCGTTTCCTTAAAACAAACCCAAAAATAAAAGACAGTCCTCAGTTCAGTCTGCAGTAATAAGATCTTGACAAGTGCCAGGAACAACTAATAATCTGCCCTTTCTAGTAGAAAGAGTCTGTCCTGAGAGTAGCGCTACGCAACTGTCAGGTGTTCCTAATAAATGGCTCAGCGATTGCATCGTTAACAAGCCTTGAAGGCTACAGAGACCAGCAGCTCAGTCTCAGTGTGCAGAGTGGAGAAGCAGAGGAAGGATCTCGTTTGTAGTCTGTTTTGTGGAGGGCTCTGGTTGCTGATTTGTACACTCACATTCTCCAATTAGCCAATGAGCTGTTGGGCAGACACCCACAGGTGGAGGCCAATTATTGCTGGCAGCTGTAGAGAGAAGTAGGGAGGGGGCAGAAATGAGCGAATAGTTTCACAAATACACAACATCACTATTTCTTTGTCTTTTGAACACTTCACATCATTAAACATGTGATCAAAGAATTAATAAACAGGATTATAAATCTGAGCGGGGAGCCTTTAGCACGGTACAGTTTTCAAAGGAGAAGAAAATTAATTGAGGTCCAGCATGAAGGCATCCCTGCCTCAACACACACTGGATTATTTAATTATATATTGTTGTTATTTTACCCTTTGCTGTGTCACTGTTGCATTTCTTTGCTTTGTCCCACGCTCTCTGCAGAACTTTCCTCTGAGTTCAGTGGAAGAATGTGATTCATGGCCTCGTGTTTTTGCGTTGACTTTCATCAAAGACTGAAAAAAATGTTTCTTCAAAAATTAAATCAGGAAGTGAATCTTGCACGATTCATGATCGTGTCCTGATCCCCATTGTGCTTGTTTTTTGATGCGAGAAAAACCAAAGCTCCTGGAGAACACCTGCACATGAACAGGGAGCCCTCCAGGACGCTCCTGAAGCAGCAGTGCTGACCACTGTACCATACGTCTGCCTGCTAGACTCACACCTACAGGGTGAAGGCAGAAACTAGCACTGCTGCACTGCTGTTCATGAAACTCTTCTCTGCATTACAAGTATTGTGATTTCCAGCTGTGCCATGTGACCTGACCTAACTTTCTTTCTCTAGATAAACATTTGCAATGATCCTCACGCAGCCACACAATACCAACTTCATGTGTCTGCGAGAGGTCTGGTGTGGTTTAAGGTGGTGGTGGCAGTTAAATTCAATTCAATTTTATTTATATCGTGTCCAAATCTCAACAACAGTTGTCTTAATGAACTTTAATAAAAATAACAAAGAGAAAATCCCAACATTGAGACTACACATGAA
Source organism: Hemichromis elongatus (assembly GCA_015108515.1). Classification (NCBI taxonomy): domain Eukaryota; kingdom Metazoa; phylum Chordata; class Actinopteri; order Cichliformes; family Cichlidae; genus Hemichromis; species Hemichromis elongatus. The sequence goes on along the minus strand of VUQR01014677.1, from coordinate 6,174 downwards.
GTATATGGCAACAGTGGGAAGGAAAAACTCCCTTTTACCAGCAGAACCAGGCTCAGGGAGAGCACAGCCACAAAGCCACTATGGAAGAGAGCCAGAGTTTATCATAACTAATGATTAAATGCAGTGTATAAACACAGTCACACAGTGAGTGAACAGGAAACACCCAGTGCATCATGGGAATCCCCCAGCAGCCTACGCCACCTGGTCCAGCCCTAACTATATGCTTTAGCACAAAGGAAAGTTTGAAGCCTAATCTTAATACAATACAATACAGTTTAATTTATATAGCACATTTAAAAACCTGAAGGCACACCAAAGTGCTTCACAATCAAACTGAGAAACAGCCTAAAACAATTAAAAAGTACAGAGGGGCACTAGCACAGACAGAAGGGAGGCACTAATAGACCGGAAGAATAAATACAAAATAAAATAATAAATAAAATCAGTATAGAACCAAAAATCCAGCAATGAGTCAGCCAGCATATAACTCTACTAAGAAATTTTAAAGGACAGTAGTAAAATTACAAATTTAAAAAGGTATTAACTTGTCGGGAAAGCCAGGTTAAATAAGTAAGCTTTTAGTCTTGATTTAAAGGACTGATAGAGTCTGAGGCACAAATAGAAGCTGGGAGGCTGTTCCAAAGCTTAGGTGCAGCTGAAGCAAAGGCGCGATCGCCTCCGGTCTTCAGCCTAAACTTAGGTTGGGCCAACGCTCGACGAGGAGTGTACAGCTGGAGGAGACCAGTGAGATAACTGGGTGCAGTATTATTCATAGCTTTAAAAGTGAGTAGCAGAATGTTAAACTCAATGCTGTATTTTATAGGTAGCCGATGTAGATCAACAAGAGCCTGAGTGACAGAATCAAATTTTCTAGCTCCACTAAGAAGGCGAGCAGCAGCATTCTGGACAAGCTGACGCCTTCGAAGAGCGACGGCTTGGAGACCACAGTAAAGAGAAGTGCAATAGTCTAAAAGTAGAGATAGTGTCTGTCTCCTGAATCCAAACTGGAAGCTGGTTCCACAGAAGAGGGAAAACTGAAGGCTCCGCCTCCCATTCTACTTTTAAATACTCTAGGAACAACAAGTAAGCCTGCAGTGTGAGAGCGAAGTGCTCTGATAGGGTGATATGGTACTACAAGGTCATTAAGATAAGATTCAATTCAATTCAATTCAATTCAATTCAATTCAATTCAATTCAATTCAATTTTATTTATATAGCGCCAGATCACAACAACAGTCGCCTCAAGGCGCTTAGTACATACAGAGAAAACCCAACAATCATATGACCCCCTATGAGCAAGCACTTT